>JABFDZ020000054.1:10908209-10923083 GCA_019775955.2 Pollimyrus isidori | reverse complement strand
GGTGTAAAGGAAGCCAACCCTTGTAGTTCACTCTGCAGAAGGTGGCTACCCTTGCAAGTAAATCTGTGTCAGTGTCTTATTTCAAGGTGAACAGATAACTCAGATCTGAATCCACCCAACAACGCTCAAAGCTGGGACTTGGGTCAATCACAAGCTGTCCCCCTTAAATCTGGTAATTTAACATAGCACTGAGCACGTCTTCAAAAAACTGCCCAGAAGAACAGAAAAATAACCTCCAGCGTGTTCACACTCATCCGATCTGGGTTCATAAAAAGGCATACACATAGCTCCTATCATGAAACAGAAGGCGCTGGAGTGAAATAGTCAATCATCTGAGGTTCATTAAAACAGCACCCAGCCTTTCACCCACCCATATGATGACCTGCAAACACAAACAATGTAAGCAACTGAGGAAGGGTTGCAGCTTGGCACAAATCCAGTCCCTCATTCACTAGCAGCTAGACCACCTGTTGCCCACGGTTACTGCAGTGCTGTCCCCTGTTACTGCTGTGTTGCCCCCATGTAATCAGCACCGCGTGCAAGTGAACTGCAGTGGGCGGGAGTATAACAGTGAATTTCATTTGAAATTGTAGCAGGTAAAATGAACTCCTTTGGAGTGGACTTAACTCCGTGTGCTTCGCTGCCCGGGAGGCTTATAAATTTTAACACAAGAAGTGACAAATGCAGGAGCTCCTACATTAGCTAGTTGATGTTTACTTTATCATCTACACAGAAGTTACAGAGAAATGTCAGAGTTCATTCCACAAACAGCTGAAACGCCTGGACACGCACTAACACCGTCTTCATAAATAACTCATAAATCGACTCTAAATGTCAGCTGTAACGTCGCCGACTCAGTAAACGATGCGCTTCTGGATGAGAGGACAAAATGGAGACCTTCACATGAACTACATAATTTGCAGATGGATTTCAGCAGTTAGGAGCAAAATCAAAGTGACAGATTCACGAAGGGCAGGCGAAGCCAATTCAATGATTTACATCCATCCATCCATTTTCCAAACCGCTTATCCTACTGGGTCGCGGGGGGTCTGGAGCCTATTCAATGATTTACAATGCAGACAAATTAACTGCATCGGTGGTGATAAACACAGGTGTAAAAAAAAAAAAAGCCTCATTCAAAGTTTCTCACCTCCAACCTACAACTGAAACAGCAAACGACACAGATAAGAAAATTATTTTACTGTAAATTGACATTTATCATAATTGTTCTTTCTCAATGAGAGAAAATAAAATCCTCATCAAGCTGAAACTCCAAACAATAAACTACTTACACAGAGGGTTTCCAAAGCATGATGAAAACAATACATCTAAATAGGGATGCAAAAAGGCCCAAAAGGAATAAGTACTGTACTGATACTCACTTCCTGGTATTCACTGATGCAGAGCCGGGAAATATATATATATCTCATGTCTGCAGACAATAAAGGATCGGCATGCTAGTTAAGACTTTAAAATACTGCTTGCCATCTAAAGCAGTAGTTTACATTCTTTTTACGCTGCTTAACACCTCAAAAAACAGCTGGGTGATAAACCGACAAAATCGTGATTACACAATTGAATACCATGAATATCGTGATATAGCCTAAACACTTCATAATTGTCAGTTAAAATTCACTATTTTTAGACAAATTCCACCACGGTATGAGTCTGTAGTTGGTACATGCACCATAACTATTAGTAAAACAATTTGGTCATCATAATCAGAAGAACTCCTGTCATATTTTGTGTTTTTTTTTACTTTATAACACTATGATAAAGATTTCTGAAATTGATGTGATATCATTTTAGGGCATATTGCATTTTTAGGGCACATAGTCAAACCATTCCCAGAACTGAATGGCAGTCAGGAAAACCCTAGTAACAAAACATACTGTTGCCATTTTCTAGTGTTACACCCTATAACAAAAGAGTTTATTTTCAGATGATGTATTTATTAAAATCAGATTTCAGTATGCAGTCAATTCAGTTTGTCACCTTTTATGTTCTGAATCTGCTTAAGGGCAATTCTAATGGAATTTTAAGCAAAAAAGGAGCATTTAAGTAAATAGTGACTTGAGTTATATCATGATAATTACTAATATTGTATGATATAAAAAAAATATGATAAAATATTTTGCTTTTATGCCCTGCTCTATCGCACATTATTACACTCTCTGTGGACAACCAGAGTGATCTTTAGGAGCAATATCACTACACAAGGGTTATCAATGGGCATTTTCTCTCTCTGTGCTAGTGACTGCCACATGGTGAGTTGTTGCAGTGTGTTGCTGGTGACAATTCCATTGTACGCTTTTTGTTTGGTTTTTAGATGCTTAATTAGATTACATGTGTTTCTGAACTTGCTTTCTAATCTCCTGTTGATATTCTTTTAGTTTTGAGGAAATCTACGGCAGTAAGTGCTGCAGGTATCATACCTTTTGTTTCTGTGTCATGCACACCAGTCACCCCATGTTTTCCAACAGAGGTTGGATATGCAAATCGTACTACAGCTTTTCATGAGGTCGAGGGACTAAAGGATGGGGACCACTGGTTTTGGGGGAGGGGGGGGGGGGTTGGCTGAATGGCATCAGATCCCAAGAGTCAGGCAGGGGATGTCACGGCAGACGTGACGGGCACAATTGCATTAGGACTAACACTGGAGACTGCTCCATCTTGATTGACTTATTTATTTTATTAAGGAAAACACCAGCCCTAAGCTCGCGGCCTTGTGCTGCAGCACGGTGCCTGCAATAAACATGACATTCAAAGTCAATCCAAGCCATGGCAGATTGCAGAAAGTCTCCAGCTCTGAATAACTGAATTTGAGGCTTAGGTGATTAGACGACCCTTTCAGACGTTGTCTTTGAAGAATGAAGGCCCTACTCTGTCAGGTGCTCTGAAGTTTGTGCTCTGAAGCCCGGCAAAAACATGGCTCTGCAGTCCTATTAATGCAATTTAAATGTTGATTTACATAATACAAAAATAAGTAAACTGCTGTTCTGCTGAATAACGAAGACTGTGGCGGAATGGAGCCAAGAATGACTCTCGGGGAGCGGACCGCCTTCCAGAGGAATCTGATTTGCACCAGAGATGTAATTCATCACTGCATGCTGTGTGTGCATGCATCTCTGGGCGCTCACCTGCACTCACAGACACAGAAATACACATATATGCGTGTATGTCCAATCCAATCAAATCCAGCTTTATTTATAAAGCACTTTAAACAACCTGTACAACCTGTCTGTATGCACACAGAAACGTGAACACACACCAAGTGGTTTAGTCACTATTCCCAACCTATACACATTATACTGCTGTCAACAGAGGCCATATTTCAAGAAGTGCTAAAGATGTAAACGATGTTGTTTTCTTCATATGTGTAAGATTACAGGACTAAAGCAATCATTCACAACAGAAAATCCATCGCTGTAATGCCCACAGGGACGTGACAAAAGCCTCTGACACCATGTGCATCACTTCACAGTCACATGACAGGCTTTAATTAAACTGAGAGCAGTTAGTCTCAGACAACCAATGTAAAAAAAAAAAATCACTTTCAAAAAATATCCAAAATACAGAAAAAAATGTTTAATTTGGTGGAAAAAGGAAGAGAAACTGGGAAGTAAAATATGTAAAAACTAAAATCGTTAAATATTTACTTTTGCCTGTTAAATTAGTAACACAAATAATTTATCATCATAAAACAGAGCAGTGATAAAACTAACAGTGATCATCTTATGACATCAACACAGTCCGGAAAACCTTCCCACACAAAAACAAAATGGGATTATATATATACACATATTCAATATAAATATGTACTTACAGTATCTTATTCAGAAACATTCCTTTTTTCTGAAGGGGAATATTAAATATTGCATTTCAGCTTAGATATTGAACAGTTCAAAATTAAAAACCTTTTGTTAATATATGCATTTCATAGAAAGTGTAAAAATACAGACTGATCGTTTGCAATTGTTTTGTATAATTTAGTCTTCTGAAAAGAATATTAAACATGCTGGCATGTACGATAACCATTCACAGATGATGGTCATTTCAGAGTTTAGTCAAACCAAAGTTAATATTTGAAACACTCTGGATCAAATTAAATTGGATATGAAGTGGCACGGGTGCTAAGCAGCTTTTATTGATTAATAATTACTTCCATTATAAATATTTCCCCTTCTATCATTATTTAAGTATTATATACATACAGGCATGTACAAGCTCTATATTGTGTTTTTTAATACAAGTATGACCAGAGATTTGTATTTAGATTTCATAAAAATTATTTGGCTAGTTAAACTCTATTGTACACAGAATATGTACACAGAACTGGCATATTCAAATTCATTGTCTTTTATGTAAATGTGTTGTTCTGCCTTTGTAAAGCACTTTGAACTGCCTTGTGTCTGAATTGTACTATATAAATAAACTTGCCTTGCCTTGTCTAGAAGAAACTGAGCAGATTTTTGCACAGACCTATTGAATAGATGATTTTAGATGATATTCATGCGCTGCGGCCATGAATAGCTTTAGAAAACCACTCACTTGCCAGTTAACAAGCAGGTCAATCCAAGCTGACGAGTGTGTTGGACGAGTCTGAGGCAGATTCCTCCATCTGCTGGAGCGGTCACAGATGTCATCGCAGCTCTGCAGGCCTTCAATGTGACGTGGCCTGTCGGCCATTTTGTTAGCATGTATATCACACCACTGCACTTAATATGGAAGCTCTGGCACAGTAAGTTGTTATACAGTATAGCCATTTTTTTCAATGTTCACGGAATCACAAGATTTTGCTGACTTGAATTATATCAGCGCAAATGATGGAAGAAATAACCAGAAGTACATACAAGCATAATCTCAGTAAGCATAAGGAAAAAAAAAAAGCAAATATTCACAGTCATGTCCACTAGATAAACAAAGCCAATGATATACATAAGAAACCAAGTTGTTACACCTGCAAGAGCAGAAATATTTAGCACTAACTGATGGGTCACTCGAACAGTTGCAGGTGAAAACATGCGGACACAGAGCCACAGTTTACGGTCACTCTGTGTCCTTGCTGAGACACGAGCAGGCATGCCACGCTACCAGATCGATGCCACTGCCTCACAGATACTGCAGATTCATATGCCATTGTCTTCTTTTAATTGTCACCACACCAAATCTGATATGAAAAACAAAGTTTTCCATCTGAAGAACAGTAGGAATCACTTGAGATGGCGTGCAGGCTTCTGGCAATCACATCACCCCTCCAACATGTAATGCAGATCTGTCCTTGTTCATTTTTTCGATGCTACTTCAGTCCTGATCATTTAGCCCAACCTAGCCGTATATAATTAACACCGTAAGAAATACTGACCGCTTGGACAGATTAAACATGGCTCTCTTTGGGAATTTACTGTATGTAGGCCAGGCACGCCAACCTGAGGCCACGGCCTGTTACCACACTGCCTCTAAACCACCATACTGTAACCGTGGTGCTGAGTGCATGGTTCCAGTCCGGGGTTCTGCTTTAAGCTACATGTCATCGGGAAACACAGATTCCACGCACAAAATAAAAGCGCCGAATGATATACGTAGCTCTGAGTAGCATTAAGCCCTTTAGGTATTAAGCCTCACAAACACAAAGGAACTGAAATCACGGGATACTGTCCATCCTGAAGAAAAGGCCACTGCTGGCATTGTCAGACTGTCCCTGCGCACTTGTTCCATGACTCTATCGATCTGACAGGCGTGTTTAAAGCGTTTAGCTGCATCTTCTTCACCCTCCACACTATTGTGGTGCGTGACAGAGTCTTTGTGTCCGCTACAGCTACCACCCCACAAAAGGCAGTGGACGGGGAGGGATGGATTACCAGCCCTGATATTAATTGCAGGAGCAGGTCAGATGAAATATACCTGAAAGACCAAAGAACAAGGGGAATGCAGGGTGTTTGCATTTAAAGCATAAACGAGATGGGAGGCTGAGGGCACGGTCACTGTGGCAGAATGTCGCTGTGCACCAAGACGGACACAACCTTGGAGGGTAAACTGAGGAATCACTCCGTTCCGTTTGTTATGGAAGACAAAATGCAATTCTGTGTAGCTCTTACGCCAGACGCAGTCAAGACTTGCCCGGCATTAGCAGGAGAGGTGTCAGAGCACAGCCTTCCCGGCCAGCCAGATGTCACCAGCCCTCGCCGCAAGCCCTCGCCAGTTGGCCACGGCTCTGTGCCGCCTTCATTCGCCTGGATCCCGTCTGCTCTGCTCACCACAGCAGGTCAGCCCATCTGACGAGGATCTTTGAACTGTGAACTCTGAACCATTAAATAAAGAGGAATTTGGTTCTTTGTGAACCTTTATCCTACATGGCAATACAAAGAACCATAAACAGACAGATGGACAAATGTAAACTGATGTATTTTCAGAAAGTTTCCAGTAAAAAAAAACAGTATTTGAACATTTTCAATTAAGATTGAATCCCAATGTATTAAATAAATGTGCAGAGTAATGAACCTGAGAGTATTAAGGTGTGAATGAATGATACGCCACTGAAAGAAGTCAGTAATTAACACGTTCGAGACATACACGATGGTCGGCTGAAGGACACGACGACACAAAGAGGCTGGTTTTGATTTCCACCTCAGAAGAGCTTCAGTGGGACGGCAAACGCCTGGAGACGTGGGGACACGCGGCCTGCTGTGAGCTTTCACGTCGGTTTGATGTCAGAGAGAGAAAGAGGAGTTTACTGATTTCTGAGAAATCGCCGCTTCCTTGGGGAGCAGCCTGCCAATGTACAGAGAGAGAGAGAGAGAACTTTCCGTTCCTTCTTAACAGCATTTGCTTGCTGGACCCTTTCATGCGAAATGACTTGCTGTGCTCTTCAGTCTTTTAAACATATGGATACCTGCTGAAAAATAGGTACAGCTCCTCTGAGAGTTACAATGGTGCTCCACTCCCTGGGGTTTCAATCTGCAGCCCTCTAGTCACATGACAAGCTCCCTGACCTGTGGGTCACCTGTGGACCAGGCTCTGCTATTCGGCTGAATAGCCTCTTCAAAAAGAGGTCGTCATAAAAGCCCCCCAGCTACAATAAATCGTTTAAAAGTCTGAGCATCTCACGCGGGCCGCTCCGGTGCCTCACACACAAATAAAATGGACAAAACACAGGGTTATAAGAGTGCAGCTGCTAAGACGCTTCTACAAACATAATTCTACCAGTTAACAGGGCTACGTATGCAGTATGGTGTAGGAGATATTTAGACATTACGTGACAGGGTAACGGGCTGAGGAGCTCATTAAACAATGTATCTCAACAGGCAAGAATGGACCATGATTCAGGGAAAAGTCACCCTTCAGATGTCACTGATCATTTGTGGCAATGGCTATTAATAAAAAAACAAAAGACATGTTAATGCATCCATCAGCAGCACCTGGTGTAAAGGGCTGTTTTTGGGCACCACCCATCGACTGCAAAGTAATAACATGCTCCATACTTTCTCCTTCAAGCAATGCCAGAAGTTTCTGGATTCAGGCCTCGTATCCACTCACGTTTGTGCTGAATCTTTGAATTGTTCTGGCAAAATGTGAAATTTCGTGAACGCAGTCATATCTATGGGATTTTAGTGTTTGACTCTGTCAGAGAAGGAGAGCACTCAGGTGTTATGAAACCTCTCTACAGTGACACCATGGACAACGTGGCACATTTTCACAGCCACATTTGACGCAGTGCACACTCTCAGAAAGGTAAACCGGACGAACTGGGGCAGAGCGCGTACCTCAGTGTGTCACCTTTTAATTTAGAGACAGATGTAGGGTTTTACCTCCTGGTTGTACTGCAAGATCAATTCAGAAAATTGCCCCTGGGAAGTAGTAAGTTCAGAGTCTCACTGAATGACATTTTGAAGCTTTCTTTTGGCCCCACAACGGGGAAGTCGTCACCAAAGCAGCCGCATGACAGAAGCGATTCGGCGTTTCACTCTGTTCCCCGTCAAGCTTTTCTCCATGTGTCCCCACATATGACCCCTGAAAGGCCCAATTTCTTACTGATAACAGGAAATCCTATTTCAAGACATAAAAAAGGATCTGGGCTCTTCATTTTTTTCCTGTCGGCTCAAGGCATTAAGTTAGAATTTCATAAACATCGCCGTCTGGGAACAGTGCAGGCGTCTCAGCAGTGGTTCTGCAAATATGTTTAAACACGGCGATTATGTTCTGCTGTTTTGAGTAGTATCACTCGTTTACAGAGAAGAAACCAGATTGCGAAGGTCCTGGGGAGACGCAAAGCGAGAGAGCATCAAAAAGGAACAGACAAAGGATACTGAAATGATAGAACAAGGCCCAATTCATGAATCAGCTCCGATAACGTTAGGCTCAGATACTTAATCGTACAACAGCATCTCATACACTGAACTACAAGGTTGGAAGCTACATTTTTGAATCACTGTGCTTGTCATACACTCACCTGTTATCAGTCCACAATATGTCACATTTAGAGTTAGCAGCACACCTGACAACAAATTGGCTTGTTTTTCTTTTAATTATTCTATTTCACATTTTCAGGCAGTTTAAGAAGGTTGCCTTTGGTTTGTAATGGAGACGAAGATGAAAAAGACTGTGTGGTGTGAATCCATCTGGACCGGAAAAGATGGAACTTAGATATGTACCAAGACATGTCGATAGAAAACACCATGTATTTGCTATTCTTATCTCAGGGGTCATTATGAGCACTGACAGAGTGTAAATGGAGGAAGTACAGGATAGGTACATCTGCGCATTTTAAATCAAATTAACATAACTTTTCAGAATAGTTAAGACAAAAAAAATTGTTCTATCACAGAAAATGGACCTGAATCTGTCTGCACACACACACAGTAATGTGTATTGTGTGTCACTTTGAACAAAAAAAACATCTAAAAATGATGGATCCACATTTTTTCACCTGATACAATTCAGATACACAACTGCCGATACAGATGTAAGAACTCGTTTTACTTTCATATTATCATTAGTGGTGCATCAATCCCACTTTTTCTGTGCCGATACCCTCTGTTTAGTTATCGGAATCGTATAGGCCAATATGAGTACTGATGTGATACCAGTTCTTTCATACAAAAAAAAATATTGATGCTGAAAAAGCAGTTAATTAAGCTACTAGAAAAACATACATAACATTTCACCTGAGTTGTATGTCTTGTTTTAAGCATTTTTGAGGCATTTGCAGTTCAATTAGACTATCCTCCAAGAGATTATACGCAAGGGCCAATGCTTAAAATGCCCCACAATTTTTCTCCCACTGGCAACAGCATCACTTACACTTCGTTGTGATTGCAGCCCCTTGTGTATCACAAGCTGCAGTGAGTGCGCAAAGCAGCCCAAGCTAGTGACTCCCAAGTCATCCATAGCTTTTTTCATATCACTCACGTTGTTTTGCACATTTGTGTGTGCTTCCCACTAAACGCTACCTCCACTTCTCAAGTTTTTACAAATATTGCAAATTGCTCTGCTACTAGTTGTTTCAACTGTAAAATACTTCCAAATCATCACCATCTTGTCTGATGTTCTTACACTCCACCTGCTGCAAAGGGTATGCACATGATGTCACAGCAGGCAGAAGTCACTGCGCTGACGCCCACTGAGTGGCAGTGTTAGTGTTCAGCTTCCGTGCAGCAAAAAAATCTAAAATAGGAAAGAGCTAGCATGCAATTGATGGTATAAATCGATGTTACAAGAAACAACGGCTCTCTTGTTACAGACTGGTCAAAACTAAATAAGCAAATATCTGATGTGAACCGGTCAGATATGGGCGATACTCGATCCTTCTAATAGGTATGGATCAGTTCCAATACTGATCCGAATATTAGATTGCTGCACCTTTAATATAGAAATTCTCTTTCTCTCTTTCTCTCTCACATACACACGTCAGGTAAACATATCCTGGTGGGCACTCTCCATTCATTTCTATGGAGAAAACTCTAATCACATGTAATCACGACCTTAACCCATACCCACACCTAACCTTAACCATAAATAACCAAACAAAATACAAGACTTTTGGCATTTTGCCCAACATCAAAATAACATGTTTTTATCACATAGTTGGGGGACATTTGGTCCCCACAATGCAATATAAACCTAATGAATGCATGAATACACGCCAACAAACATGTGCAAATACATATATATGGGCAGCATAGTGGTTAGTGCTATCGCCTGACGCCTCTTAGACTTGGGTTCAAATCACTGCCAGGGTTCGATGTGTGTGGCATGTTCGGCCCGTGTCGTTGTGAGGTTTCCTCTTGGTACTCCGGTTTCCTCCCCACAGTCCAAAAACATGCTGAGGCTAATTGGAATGTGCATCTGTGAGTGTGCCCTGTGATGGGTTGGTGCCCCGTCCTACTGTAGGCTGTTGCCCGCCACACCCCCTGTGCCCCTGAATATGCTACGGTATCTCAAAAAAAAAAAGATTATATATCACACACAACACAAATACACTGTTTATATACACATATACTGCAGGTATGTACACCAATATATTTATACACACGCAAAAATGGTTGAACTGGACTACTGATTTGTAAATTCCCGCAACACAAATATATTTGCATTGATACTTTAGTTGCTAACATTAGTCAATATTCAATCATCGCAAAGATATCCACGCTGTGCCTAACCTCTACATTAATTAAGCATCATGAGAGGCAAAATAATTATGATAAAGCATGTATATATAAAAAGTAGTATTTTGTACTAAAAAACGCTGTACAGCATACATTATATATAAAATAATCAGGCATTTAAGCAGACTTGCGTTCACAAACGAATATTTAATTTTAACCTGCCTAACTAATAAACGTCCTCATTTGATCGTCGAACCACATTTTACACCAGCTTTACGACGAACATAAAAAGCAAATTACAGTTAATGGCTACCAGGCAGATATCTGATATAACGCATATATTTTGTTAAACCAAAAATACTTCATGTTTACTGGAAGAACGGTCCAATTTTTAAAAGTAATGGGAGAAATCCGATTTTTTTTTTTTTGGAGTACACTGAAAATCGGGTTTTGCTCTAATTAAATATTTAATTTCGCCTTTCTCAAATCTGATACGGAGTCTCGTTGGAATGACATGTCATCAAACTTTGCTCTTGAATGGTCAGCTCGGGGTGCGTGTACGACGCGTGGGTACGGCGGCCGCGCCTAACATCTGGGCACGTGCATGGGGGGACTGACGCCTCGAAGAACGGAGATATTACCTTTTATGGTCACTCGTTTATTTCCCATCATCCTACACACTCACGTATTCGGGCTTATTCGGATTTCAAATAAGACAGCAGAGCCAAACGAAGCTTTTCAGTATTGCATATACGCGTGGATGGAGGAGCTATATGCATGCATTTATGGCGTGCCACAATCCACTGGTCACTTTTATGAATCAACAATAAAACTGATCCTTGGTGCCTATTAGGGGACTCACAGTAAGCTATCTGATGAGGGCGGAGGGGCTGCATCTTAAGGTTGACAATGTACCACTGTATGAATACACGATCGTATATTTAAAAGGTTGCGCTCCAATGAAGCAAAAATCGCTTGATAAGCTAAAAAAAAGGAAGATTCTGCAATTTCCAGCATCCCCTCCTCCCATCCTTTGATAAACTACCTTCAAGATTTCTGATATATCCAGATATAACAAGGACGAATAAATAAACGGCTCTAGAAATGTTCTGTAGGATGCGGTACCTCGTAGAGCACGTTATCCCAGGCTTTTGATAGCAGATCGGCTATGGGGAAAGATTTTCAAAGCTTGCAGTGCAGAGGACGCTGCCAAGCTCTCAAAGACCCCCCGCCACGCGTGTCAAACTAAAAAATCTCTCTGAACTGGCAGAATTAAATTCATCTCCCAGTCTCCTCGCTCTCTCCTTGTGGTGGGAAGCTTCTTCCTTGTTTCTTAAGAGCCCTGATGATGGGGGCAAAAAGGGGTCGGGGAAAAAGGCAAAACAATGCCGCACATGCATCTTCACCTAGCATCTGATTAGATTCACTACGGTATATTTATGCAACGCACAAATATATTCATATAAATAACGGTGGCCATTTGAATGCTAGGACCCTTTCCCCATCGTAAGCGCTAAAAAAAGATATCACGTCTTCTCTGGATCGGGCGTTGCATTTTGAATTATTCTGCATTATTTGTACATAAGGATTTGCACTCGTACTTTTCAGATCTACAGCGGTGTCTAGATACATCGCTTCTACTGTAAGCAAAAAAAAACATTGATTATGGAGCGAAATTACAACAAAATGTTTAGATGAGGTAGATTCAAAACAATAACAAAATAACATGATAGACCGATCCCTTTTAATAATAAAGTTGATCACCTAATGAGAGGTTAAATTCAACTTAGGCTCTCATCATTCTTCGCATATTTTCATTCATTCATTCATTTATATATATATATATATATATATAGGCAAATCGCTTAGGCTTGATAAATTATGCATTTCAGAAAAGAGTTGCGGCGGCAGAAAACGGACACAGCCCTGACCTGGGTAGTCTCACCTCCCGCTTCTGGCTTCCGACCGCGGCCCAAATACGCTGAGCGCAATATGTGGGAACCAACTCAGGAGATGCGGAAATATTCGCATAACAAACAAGAGCAAAACTTCGGTATTGCTCTGACGGACACACACAATCACTAAACATTGACTTCTTACAACTGCGAAAATACAATTTGAATTAGGCTACTAATGCATTATCAAGGTTATAGATGACATATACGGTTTACAATATATACATCACCTGTTATTTTATTCTGAATTTCATTACATAAAACATTTTACACATCTTACATAAAGAGGTGTAAGTTCCGCAGAAGGTCGTTACTCTTTGCATATAAAACCACACCATATTTGATGTCAGCAAAGATTTACTGCTGAATACAGGTTACACAAATGTAATACTGAAAAAAGAAAGCACATTCACATAACCAATTAATGGGTTTAGCCAAAGAGATACTATTGTATTAAGTAAATATCGAAGTTCTTTCAGTTATTTATTCATAAACTGTTAAACACTAAAAGGAGTTTAAACCAACAAAACTCCTGCTATATTACAGCATTATTATTGGACAGAGAATTGCACCCGGTTCGCATCATTCTTTTTAATTATTCATTGTCGTTATTGAGAAAGTAAAGCATTACTATGCTTGCGGATTTATTAAATTACCCCGTATATATGGGGGTTCTGACTCATTCTACAGAGCTGGCTCTCGTGCATTTTTTTAATATGGGACTCATAAGACCGAACCCCTTCACCGGTCCCTTTAGCGCATCAATTTGCTCCTTACAAACTTTAAGCGTCAAAGCGAAGTGTGCGCTGTTCAAACACAGCTAATACTTCGGCAAATTGAGCTCCAAGATAATCAAGTTAGTTGAGACCGTGAATAATTGTAATAATCATACTATGTCAATATCAGAAAACAACATTATCTAGTGCTGTAAATATTTAAAAGCCACGGTCCATTATAAAGAAAATCTGGTCTAAGAGAAACAGAAACGCATTACACTTTTAAACGTTAAAATCAGTATTAGCTTCATGACTAACAAATTATGTCTGTCTCTAGCGACCTCTATAATGCAGACAAATGAGATTTAACACGGCATCAATTATGTTTGTCATTATTAGACTTGATAAAACAGTGACTTTCGGCCTTTCAGATCAACTTCTTTACTTTCAAAAAGACCAATTTAAGCTGGAGTCAATAGCGCTTGCTTTCCACTCTTAAAGAAAAAAAACAAAACCCATTTAAAGCCCCCTTTTTGTCATTACCATGGGAGAAATTGTCTTTTAATTGGATTCCAGAAGCTGTATCTTAATTGGCTTTTCGATCTCCGTAATGTACGTGTGCATTTTTTCGTGTGTTCACTGCTTTCCAAATTGACCCCAGAGGTCCGAGCTCGACTCTCCCAACAGGACTCGCTGGGAGATATCGCCTGCTAAAAATTCAATTTAGGTTTGGAGATTGACTGTCTAATTCCGTCGTACCTATAATGGGTTTCTACCCTTCGTTTAATTAAGTTTTCACATTAACGCACTGGACGCGCTCCTAAAACCCCTCGCATTTCCCCTGTGGTCAGCGTTCGAGGTGGGGAAGAAGAAATTAAAATTTCTTCTGCTGATGGCCTAAGTAAAACAGCCCCTTGGAAATGCACCTGACAACACAAAAACAGCGGGTTTCGGCTTATACGCCTGATTTCGCACCCCTCGCTTTGAAAACGGCTCGGGATAGCACTGGCCATTCTGACAAATCATTCACCGAAACACCGATCAAAAGGGGCCCGTAGAGGAGAAGCGCGGCACATTCGCGGGTTTTCACCAGTTAATCACATAATCAATTAGCTCAGATCATTTGGTGCTTTATAAGCCCCGCCACCGCGCACCTCTGTCATGCACTTATTGATTAAAACAAAGCGCGATTTCAAAGGCAGCTGCCTTTGTTAAAATAATCATGCTCAAAATACCCAGGTTTCCATATAGACCAACGTCCCTAATAGCATTTTGCTTTGCACTGATGCATTTTATAGGCATATTATTTGCACTAAATTCAACTGAAAAAGTGTCTAGACATTTTGTTATAAATAATTAATAATTACAAGTACAAGAGATATAGGAAGAACCGATTCCCTATACAGGCCATTTAATTAATATATTAAAACATGTCCGCAGAAATTACATTTTGATTTACTAATTAATATATATATATATATATATTGAGGAGAAAATTAAGATGCAGACTCTAAACCGTATGCCCTGTTCTCTGTAAGTAGTAAATTATGACATCACGAGTCACATGGGCAGTGTGTGTGTGTGTGTGTGTGTGTGTGT
>JABFDZ020000054.1:10891011-10907207 GCA_019775955.2 Pollimyrus isidori | reverse complement strand
CCCCCCCCCCCCCCCCCCCCCCCCCCCCCCCCCCCCCCCACCAGACGAAAAACTTTCAGAGGAATAAAGAATCAAATGAGTCACCTGCCGGCCACTTAAAGTACACATAAAAATTCACTGACTGTCCTGTCCAGGTTCATGTCAAGAAATGCATGCCTGCTGTGCCCGAATAGGTAACCAAACCTTCAGAGAGCACTATGCAGGGCTCAGGCACCAAATGATCACACATTAAATACAAGAAACTGCCAGGTAGCAGAGCGCCTACATCAAGCTAGCTTACAAGCAGACTTATGCCTTACAGGAAAACATTTGTTTCTATTTTCTTCCTTTAAAAGAAGTATGTAATTGTTAAACGTGTCAGAAGTAAATATACTGCATGAGTTCATTACATAATAATTATATAGCAGTTACATGGAATTATTTATTGTTCTGAAATGAAGCTGCATTTCAGAAAGATGTTATAATGATAAGCGGCCATTCGGGTCCAAATCGCTCACTATGGTAACAGGTTAAGCGTGGGGGCCGTGGGGCGGGGGCACTGGGCCACCATTGTCATTACACGAAGTGCCAGAATACAGTGCACTGAGAGCAAGAATATAAGATTTATTCCAGCGTATGAATGGGAACAAAACCATTTAGTAATTATAAGATGGCCACACCTGTTTCCATTCCTTTTACAAGGCGTTTGTCATTTCCAAAATGTCAGGTTCTGTCTAAAATATCATTTCCCCCAGTTTACGAGTCCGTCATCCAATGAAGGATGGACACATCCACCCTGGTGTGTTTTATAAGGTTAAAACAGCGCCTCTGGGCAAAAGGGTCTTCGGTTCAGGTGCACACTGACAAGACCACCTGAACAAAAGCTTTTCTTTAAAATGTGACCCCAGATTTCACACTGCTGGACATAGCCCCCAGTCTGCTGTCAAGCCCCATCTCCCCATCATGGATGGGATTCAGGGCAGATATAAGGCACGGCCGCAGCGGTTTGTGGTGTCACTCACCAGTAGGTTTCCTGGCTGCAGACGAGGGGGACTGTCATGGTTAAGCAGTAATCAAGAGCTCTCTGCGACATGGTTGCTTACGTTTCATTTTGGGCAAAGTTTCTCACTCTTTTCCTCTCACAGCGACTGTGGAGCATGATGGATGGGCCTGCACGCCCATCAAAAACTTGGACGCCTGTCAGGGGCCTCAACAAATTATGGAAAAGGTGAAAGACACGAGTGTGACGTGCACAAAGTATGGGGCAGGCAGTAAAGGTTCCACCCCCCCATTCACCCCACTGTTTCATCACAGGGGACCAGCGCCAGAGATTAAAAAGGTGTCCTGCTACAAATGCCTTGAAATATAAACATTATAATGGGTGCTGTGACACTCCAAGAGCATATGACTCAGCAATTACACTGACACACGCATGACACGCTAGCCAGACGTAGCTGGATGCTCCTGTAAACATTTCTCCTGCCTGTAAATGGTCACTCTGTCATAAATACAATCTCCAGCAGCAGGGATGATTAAAGCAGTGCATGGCTCTCGTCCGGTCCGGCATGTCAAATCCAGATCAGTGTCCAGGCACAGCTTCTGTATCTAAACTGATCCCTAGAGCATTTTGCAATCCGCCAGCACCAAAAGCTGTGCTCGTGGGTTTAAAAAGCACCCCCCACTGTCAACATGACCATGAACCGTTGCAACTGGAAAGAGCATGAAGTTGGCTTGGAGCCGATGGAACAGCTCATTTGGGCATTTGCTGTGACAGGGTTCCACCCTTATGGGTGCAAAGACCAAAAAGACCAGCCTACACACATAGTGAGAAAAGTCTGAATATCAATATCAGTGTTGTTAGCAGACTCAACAATGTTTTTTAAATCAAAGATTATACAAGAAGTTGTTTATCATTGTGAGTGAAGGAGAATGTGTGGCCTAGGATAGGCTGTGGTGGATATATGATTGGGAAATGCTTACTGGAAATCATAATTAAAATGGAATTCAAAAGTTCTTAAAGATTTTATAGATTATATTTTTTTAAAAGTTACTAATTAAAGTTTGTTCAGAACTTAATTCCATTTCATTTTCAGGCGGCATTTCTGATGAATGTCATGAATATATTTTGAAACCCTCTGTCTAGAGAGGATGGGGCGGTATGGTGGTGCAGTGGTTAGCACTGTTGCCTCACACCTCTGAGACCTGGGTTCCGGTCTCCGCTTGGGTCACATGTGTGCGGAGTTTGCATGTTCTCCCCGTGTTATCGTGGGGTTTCCTCCGGGTACTCCGGTTTTCCCCAACAGTCCAAAAACATGCTGAGGCTGATTGAAGTTGCCAAAATTGCCCGTCGGTATGCATGTGTCAGTGGTGGCTCCCCATCCAGGGTTGTTCCCTGCCTCATGCCCGTTGCTTCCGGGATAGGCTCTGGACCCCCCGCGAGCCAGTAGGATAAGCAGTTTGGAAAATAGATGGATGTCTAGAGAGGGGGCAGTAATCAGCTAAGAGATTCAGACTCCTGGCTGAATGGTGGCCAGCTGTAAACACTGCTGTTGTACCACTGAATGTGGAATTTAAATGGAAAATCCCAAGCAAATATCTGCTTGAATAAACTGTAAACAAGACACACTCTCAACATGAACACAATGATGAAATTTGAATGTAACTGACAAAAATCCATAAGGATCCCTAGAAATCATTTGTTTCCACATAAATATGATGTCAAAAGTACAGACCCAAGATTGAATGGCATTTATAAACATGGCGTATACAGGTAAATAACCATCGACAGCCAGTAACACGCATGCAAAAAGTTTCTCAGTACAAGACCTGCACACAGATTCTCCATAAATCATCAAATGGTGCAACTGTCCTCCAAAACTAACGTAAAAGATCTAACATGTTTATAAGTCAGGACACTTTTTCAACAAAGCAGCACACAGTATCATCAAGTGAGCACAAGGAATGACCGCTGGTCGCCCAGGTTCAGAGTGTATTGGTCATGCTGATTACAAATAAAATCATTTAACCAGGTTGACCTCAGAATCTAATCAATACAAGATTCCCAGTGACAACATAAAGGCCAGCAGGGCCTTTTATGGTTTGAAAAGGGTACTGGACACTGGGAATCAGTGGGTGACTGAGAATAAAGTACACAGAATTCGACATGTTAGTGTGACCAGTTGTCTGAAAGTTAAAGACCAGTGACCTACTTGCAAAATCATCTTTTTACTCTGTATTCCGAATGTGAAGTGTTTTCCTGACATTGTGGTGTACTTACAAATAAAAACAATAGTGTTGTTCAGATAAATATTTGTCCTCTGCATGATTAAGGTTTTTATTAATAGATGAATTTTCAGCACAGATGTGATGCTGGGAGAACAGGAAAACTAAATTTGGTCCAAAACTCACATTGCCAAGAGAAACCCGGCATCATGGTTTTCAAGAGACTGACAATGGCTGGTGAAAAGGAGCTTTATTGGCTGTGTCTGACCCCCAGCCCCCCTCCAGCTCTTCCGCACCATGTTTAGATTTTGAGGTCATAAATCTATGGGAAACAAGTTTCACTAGATTAACTGCAGATACAATCAGGATGAGGGGGAGAACGATTAGGCCAAATGTATGGCGGCATGGACCCAGGACACACATCCTGTGTGAGGCATCTGTGTTTCATTAAGTAAACTCAGTGCCATATGATGGTGGGGCCAGCAAGTCCAGGAAACAGACACTCTGCAATAACCATGAAGCAAGCATCAGTAACTTAACAATTGCCCAGCTTACAGCTGCCTGTGCTGTGATTTACATCCTGTAACTGCACCAGTCAGGATACTGGGTGAACATGTTGACCAGTCCTCTTCCAGTGCAGCTTCGCATCCAGCCACCACTGCTTGCTGGATAACTGCCATAGCTGGTTGACTCGGGACAGCAAAATCTGGGCTGGCCCACCACTAGGCCACTTTAAAAAGAATTTTAAGCATTTCAAGGATCCAAGCGGCTATGGAACATTAAATGGCTGGTGAGGAGGCATCACAAATGGTATTCTGGATATGATGATCATGATTTCCAGCTCAGGGTCCTGCAAGCCTTTGGGGGTGGAATCAAAGCCCCCAGCTCAACACTTTCATAGGGTGTGCAGCAGGACACACAAGCGAGGTGAAAACATTCCCTAAGCGATAGTATCAGAGGCCCTCCTCAGCTACTTAAGGTGCATCACTGCTCTCCTTACACGCCACAGCCTTATCTACGCAGCTCAGGCCTCTCGTCAGGAGGGACAGGGCACAACATGCCACGTACCTGCCAGCACTCAAAGCCCTTACAAAGAAAGCCACACGTGCATCTGATAGCTGGAGTGCGAGCCCCGAGCCAGGGGCCTGGAACAGCAGCCTCAAGCTCACAGTGTTCATCTTATTAACAAGACACCCGGTTCTGTGGGGATTAAGAACTTGAGACCACAGGGTTGCAGGTTCAAATTCCAAGAAGGGTTCCAACGTTGTAGAGTGAAGTGCTTAACCAGAATCGTCATAATAACAATATCCAGTTCCATAAATGAGTGAAGTATAATCAGGGATTGAGGGATTAAGTTGAAGTGATTCCACTTTTTGTTGCGTTGAAAAGACACATACACTAACAGGGCCATATAGCCTCTTTTATTACTGTGATTTTTCTAAAGAGATTGATTGGCCTGGCCTTTCCAGCTATGGGAGGACACAGCCCTTTTGTGAATGTACAGAGAACAAATAAGAAATTTAAAAAGCATGAATATAAATTAAATATAAAATATGAAAATAAAATGTCAAATAGAATATAGATAATTGCTTACAGCTGGCAGTTTTTCCATTCAGACCAATGAATGTAAACACACACTGAACAAAACATACAGAAATTTGTTTTGTTCGTTATAACCTAATGAAAAAAGCACAATCAAATGTATTTCAGACAAAATATTTATACCTTTATAAATAACATGATGGTATTAGTTTATAATTTTACTCCACCATGGTAAATTTGATAAAGACACACATAAGGAATATATACTTAATTTCAATCCTGGCAAATTCATTTTAATTAAAAAAAATCTTTGTAAACTACTCAGCCTTTACATCTACTTATGATTCAAAATAATTAAGTTGGTAATTAATATGATAGTTAACAATATTTTATTATGAAGTCAGCCACTTTGCAGTCTTGAAAACATAGTAATTCTAATTAATAACGAAAGAGGTTAATGAGGATGTTGGGAAAGTACTTTGGTGATTGCTTTTCTCCCTTAAGTTTTCTTTTTTTAATTAGAAGACACTATAATACTTTAATATTTCTCCTAATAAAACCAACGTGGACAGTATTTAGCAGACAATTAGATAAGGCCAAAATAAATTGGACCTTCTCTTACCCATAAGCCAAGAATATTCCCACGAGCTCTTTTGAGAAAGTCACCCTCAGACACTTTCCATGTCTACCACCTGTACACTAAGATTGTTTTATGTATATGAGGTAAGCAGCATGTGCTGATGTATATGGCTGTCAAAATAAAAACCGTAGTCCAGATTTCCAAATGCATTATGATGATATATCAACTTCTCTACAAAAGCACTATGCACATTACTGACAGAAAACGGTGAATTTGAAATTTTGGTTTTCCTCCAAATTTGACATATGTACATAATCATTTTCATGACTTCAATACAGCAATTTCAGGGGAGCATTATGGGAGTAAAACCAGTAACATTTTGATCACAGATACATTCCAACACTGCTATTGTTTACTTTTGTGTGTTGCCAAATCATCCACATTTTCACATAAAAAGACCAACCTCACTCCAATTTGGAGAAAAAGCTTTGCATGTGAAAATCCAACATCCCTACTTCCCATGGTTTTTACAGTCAATAGCTGCCTGAAATATTGCACTAAACAGAGATTAAGAGTTCGGTCCTTCCCCCAGTTTTTTTTTTTAATCTCAGAACAGAATTCGGAAACAGATTTATCTAGAGAACTACATTGTACATCCTTGGATGGCCATAAAAAGGTAACATCGCTCCCAAGCTCCATGTGAAGATGTTTGTGTTTTACCTGGCCAATCAAATCAGAGACAAACCAGGAAAGCTGGCAACACGCCAGAGTTATCGCACTCTCATAGCACTGATTTTACACACCTTGCCTACTTTTATCTCCCTAAACTATTCACACAGGACTGCCCAGGTGCATTGGACTGTCATAAAAACAGACTGAGATTTTATCACTCCAATTACATTTTTTCTCCTCAGCTTTTTCTGTGAAAAGAAGGTATGGTTATAAATGTCAGGACAGGCTCCCTGTCACAACGCACTGCTAAATTTGGAAGATCTTCCAGAATAACGGCAAAAGCTGATCACGTAGGCACCATGGAGATTAAAAGGCACCGTACCCCGTGTTCATGTTTAAAACGAACCTGCTCTTTCATAAACCCTTACAGCATATCGACAGATCATAAATCACAAACCATCAGTTAACATGGAGTTTGCATCTCATCCACCAATGCCACAAATACAGTCTTGCTGTTCCTCATATAATCTGTTTCACTGACAATACAAGTATAGTTGAGAAACTAATCAATACTCAAGCCCCTGGAACAGATCAGTATTACAGTTATGTAACCTACCTACTGTAATTTACAGCACTACACCCAACAAGCTAAAAATTCTTTTTTAATTATGCTAACACCGAAATTTAGATGCTATTTCAGGACCCGCTGAGGTACTTTTCACCAAAATGACCATTGAACTCCATTTTGTCTGGCATTAGGTACCACAACCGCCGCCATTTCAAAGAACAAAAAATCTCCAGGGTCACAGCAGCACAAAGAAATAAAATGGCCCAATTGAGTGTTTATGTCGTATATTAAGGCAGCTCTAGGACAAGACCAGGCTGACCTTGTTGATGCCACTCCTGCATGTGGGGATGTTTCTCAGGCCATGAAGTCGTTCGATCCTCCTCAAGAGCTTCAACTGAGAGATGATCCAAGGACAAGCAGCCAGTCTGCTGGGCTGACCATACTGGTCTCAAAGCGGTAAGGAATGCCCCCAGCATACCCCCCTTTCACAATCTCTGTTATGTGTTTAATCCTTACACTCATGGTTAGTGCCTGTCCATCCCCTGTTACGTCTTTGAGAAGGGGACTGACATCATCACCCTATGTTGCCGTCCTATCTCAAAGAAAAATTAGGCAAGAGTTGCAGGGGGGGACAAGTATATGGAGGAGGCCCCTCACTAGAAAAATCCCAACCTTGAGAACTTCAAGGCAGGTGTGTGTATGGAGGGGTCATCTGTTCATCTGAGCCGCGTTGGACAGAGCTGGTGGGAGGGTTACAGTGCCGTTCATGTTTATATGCATGAATTAACAGATGGGCGAGATTCATCGTGAGACCCCGCAGGGCACCGATCAGACGCCGCTGGCCTGGTGTCTTATAGCTTCTTTCTCTCAGTTCTCACTCACAGCACAACACCTAAATTGTTCCAGACCCCTTTTCTCTTTGTGGGCAAAACACCCTATGACTGAGAAGGCAGACTGCGACACTGGTTACGAATGCCATCCCTTTTGCAACTTATTAGAATTACTGGTAGACACACAGAACTGTATAATGGCCAGGTATAATGGATTAAAACAGGATAATGAGGTACAGGGTGTGTGAATGGGAAGTAAAGGGCTTACTCACGTTTCATTGGCTGATTTCTGTTTCTCCTGTTGGTCGGCCTGGCAACCTGCACAGGAGAATAAAAATGGAGGGTCATCATCCAGCTGAAATACATACTGGTGGCCACCAACCTATCCTCAATACAGTGCTGGAGTTGCACTCAAAGACATAAGTACAGCAAACAATGTAAAGATACTATATTTTTCCATATTCTTTGGCTGCAAAGGATTGCAATGACAAGGAACAGAGCAAATGCAAAGGGCCACAGACTATTACATCGTATGTCACTCATTTCCGACATAAAAAGCTATTCCACGATAATGTCCAATTCATATGTAAAATGTCAGCCGCTGCACCGCTTGTAGTCTAATTGCTCTCAAGTCCGCTCCAGGCAAAATGGCTTTTCTAGCGCCCGAGCGTATCAACAAGAAGTGAGACTCGAGCGCCATCTACCGGTCTCATTGGAAAAGTCGAATTGCATATTCGATACGCTGACTGGAATAACGAAATATTTTGAGTACATTTCGTTTTGAAACATTTATTATAAAAAAAATGGGCGAAACCATAGAAAATATTATAGGAAAGAACGAAATATTCAGTAGCATTGATTCCAAACCACGCAACGCATTTTGCAATTCACCTAGAGTGAGGACTGACTTGGGAGAGTTCCACCGACGCACAGGTACACACAGGTTCAGGCGCTGAGAAGGTAGGCTTACAGCTCCAAAAAGCCCGCTCCCGGCGCATCATTTCAGAAATGACCATGATCGTCGTGTGTTTCGCTTGGATCAGCTTTAAACAAACGAGTTAAATGATGTACCGGGCAGACCGGCTAAGAATATACTAACGCTATTTAAAGCGGCGGTTGGTCCTGACAAACACTAAGGCGTACATTACTCGCAGTGGCGATCAGAGCATATCATCACACAAAACACATTCGTTTTGTCTAAATGTAATTCATACCGAAAATGAGTCATTTTCATTTGCGGCGGGAGGGGGGCAGGGGGGGGAGGGGGCGTTACAAAGTATTTTTTCAGGTCGGATACTCGGAGAGACTATAGAGTACAGGTCTCTGGGGAGGTAAGCTGATTCTTCCACCTCACATAGGCAGACAATTTATAACATATATTACAAATCCTCCCTGAAAGACAGAGCAATCCATACAAACACAAGTAGACACATAAACTCAGTGTGGATGGAAATACATATACGTATAGCAACACCAGAGCCGGAGTAAAAGACAACTGACTGCTTCTGGTGCTTCGACTAGAGTAGGAGGGCGGTGGTCAGCAGCCGCTGCATCATGCCGAGGGGCAACAGTTTGTCAGGGGGAGACTAACGAGACCATATCAGAAGTCCAGGAGTGGGGGGTGGTTGTGGTGTTGGGGTGGGGTGACCACTGGCCTCAAGTTAGCAAGCGTGGTCAAGGCTCTGTGCCCCTTGCAAGAGCGCTATTCATCACAAAGAGAAAGCCACTGAAAGAGCACGGCAAGCATCAGACCCGATGATGAGCACAAGGTCATTTAAGAGCAGCACAGAGGAACTTCAAATTCTGCTCAGTTAACAGGATGACCAACACCAATGGAGTGGCAGGCATTCTCAACAAAGAAACCATAGCACTCAGCAAACAAGCATCAGCAATTCCTAAAAGAGATGGCAGGGGGGTCTAGTGGATACAGCTGGGGGCTCCCAAGACAGCCAATCAGAGCCTTTAGTCTGACCTGGCTGGTTTAACTACCAGGGTGAACAAAAGTCTTGGAAGGTTGCAACATGTTAACAAATGCGTTCAAGGAAATTGAAAAAATATTTACAGTATTACTTATGTAAATGATCCTTCCGACACAGGGCTTCTAAGGACAGAAGAGGAGTTGTGGGAATGCACACCCAGATAGCCCAAGATCACAGTGCCGCCCTCATTACCCTGCCAGCAGGTAATATCACCCGCTGGTCTGAGGCCACGTGTCTTACCATCAGGTCTCATTGTAGATGAAGACAGAATACTGTGTGGCCTGACGGAAGCCTGCACCCCAAAAACAAGCAGATTAACTTGAAAACCACACAAATCAGGAGGTGAAAAACTTACGAGAAAGCCCAGAGGTGTGCACCCTCCATTGTGCAGGGGAGTCTGGCTACGTGCACAAGTGACATGTACCATAAACTTTCCTGCTAACGCATACAGTGCAAAATAGGGACACAGGAACATATGTATGAATAATACGGTTACACATGTATCAGGAAGAGGCCAAACAGGTCAGTTTGCAAGAAAAGAAGAAGTGTCCCCAACATGTTCCCTGCTCGCACCATGCGGCGGGGTCCATCCATCTGCCATTCACCACTGATACTATACAGCCTGGTCTGCCTCTCAACATTCTTCCACTCACACTATACAGTAAGGTAATCCATCTCAACGTTACCCATTCACGGCGTAGAGTTAGGTCTATTCCCAACCCGTTAGATTGATGCACTAATGGAGACCTGTCTTCCCTGGAAAGGCAAATAGCTCTGCTCTCCATACACTCTTAATGATGTTGTTTAGAAGGTTCAAGTGTGCAGTACATTCCCTCAATACTCAGCTAGTTCTCCAGACTGCACATCCTGGATTTTTCTTTTTTTTTTTCCCCCTGACGTGGGGGCGCCATATTATAAATGCTTTATAAATTATTAACGAACACAGAGAGCCGTACTAAAAATTTTTTGCCCGCCCGATGATGGAATTAAGATGTGGTGAAGATCGGTGTCTCTGATAAACTGCTGGATGAATATTTCATTAGTCTCCAGAGGACTTGATTTACTACCCAGGTCTGGCGCTTGCAAAAGCCATCTTTGCACAGCACCAAATTACTTGGGCTGTTTCGGTTTCTGTACGCTTCCCCCCCCGACTCAGACCAACACCGCCCCTACCCCAAACTACTGCACGTATTACTTTAGTCTATCATTCCCTCTGCAGTCATATTCACATTAGAATAAGACTTGTTGACAAACTCACAGATCTGCAGGATTTGGCTGGCTGGTAGACGCCATCATGCCCTTGCAGAGTCAACCAAGACTACACGATAACAAAGAAACATATAAGTAGACAAATTGTTCTGGGCAAATGATGGCTTTAAATTCCATAAGGTTTTATAAACTGCACATCAATTTCTCAGGTGACTAGTCTCCTAAAGGCAATACATGAACTTCGATCTTCTGGAAGCTGGAGCAGATACCTTGGCATATTGGCTATTTTGAGGTAAATGGGGGGGCAGAAGAGCCTTAGTCATCCCAAAGGTTGCCCATCCTGACCAGGAGGTCAAGGGAGGGCCACAGTGAGAGCACTGAGCAATTCCCATTGCTTTTGACAAACTATGGGGGGGAATCCCTACTCTTCCTGTCGATCGTGACAGTGAATCTTAGCCTCTGCCTCACATGGCTAATGAGGGATTCCTCAGTCCAACACTTAAAGAAAGCTTTTGGAACTGGGTGTGACACACACACACACACATACAGCAGTCTAATAAAGCAGATAGATGAGTCAGAGATACCTGTGGTGAAGACTCACCGAACATTAAACATCCGAAATGGAATATGTTCCACTTGGATGTGGGCTGCCATTTTGGTAACACGGGAAAAACAGATTTGCGAGGTCATCTGCCTCAGGTACGGATGAGTTCTTCCTCCTGAGCGAAGGCAAATAACCCATTTTCCGTGTCAATCTGGGAAGCAAAATGAAAATCCATGGAGGAGACCAGGCCATCTGAGAGACTCAGACCGCATCAGAAGCAGCGAAACGAGATTTACCACGAGCCCCCACCCCAACAGGAACCCATGGCTGTAGTGGCTAGATTTTGGCGCCAGCACGACGCACATCACACAGCATGGCAAAGCACCATGGATGCCCAGTGCCCTGGCTTATTTACTATCGGAGCAGAGCTGAATCAAAGGCCATTCCACCATAGCAGGAGAGGCATTTCACCCCTCTGGGAAGGGGGTACGCAGTGGTACAAGATAAAAACCACTTCAAACACAAGTAAACATATATTAGTAAAAGAAAAAAAAACAACAGAAGAGTACACTAGTTTGGTACTTCATACCCAGAATGTAGTGAGGGGGAGTTCACACAGAGACACTCCAGTTTAACCATTGATCATCAGCTATCAGTTCTAATGCTAATAATCAGTACTTCACAGGTGGTTGTCAGCTAAGCAACTCTTGATGTTAGTGTTTATTTGTCTCTTCTGGAACCAGAAATTATATCTCAGGTCCAGTTTCTAAAGCCAAAACCCATCATCCAGAAGCAAAAATATAGGCGGACCAGCCAACCCAAACGCACACCATGAGCAAGTCAAAGCTAAAGTCTGTAGACTTCCCCTTTTTCCAGCCAGGGTCAACAGAATCAAGGCACAAGATGAAAAGAGGTCCCATCAGAACTTCCCAGGACCCTGTCTGGTAAAACAAAAGCAAGGAGAAAACAGCATGGTGGTGACATGTGCAGATGAAAATTGACGATGATGATGATGATGATGATTGATGAACAATGATTACCTTAACAGGCTCTTTTGCAACATCTCACGGCAGCAGGTGGAACATTCTTCAGAGTGTGGCCATGGCAGCAGTCATCTCATACACAGACATTACTGACACAAAACAGTCAATTATTTACAGATGGTAATAGTTGATTTTCCGTCCAATAAAAAAGAAAAAAAATCCACCGTGCATTTCTGTCAGGAGCTTGTTTATTCATCAGAAGTTCATTGGGTTATTCGTTATACTTATAGCAGGAGAGTGAAGCCATCGCCATTAGCCACAGACATACTCCAAGGACCATCAAAGTGGGTTTATTTCCTTGATGGGTTATCATTTAGCATTCCACATACTACATTCATCAGTTGGGAAAATAATAGTCCATAGCTCATTGTTCACACTACTATAGTGATTTCAAAAGAGAGTACATTTCACAAAGATCCCTGTTAAAGACGAATACAGTAACCACTTCCCGCATTGTCCAGACAGTTTAAACCCACCCCCCTTTCCACAACACTATGACCTTTTTAAAACCGATAAGCTTCCCCCCTCATTTCAAGAGAGGCTGGTGTGACATATAAAAGTCAGTCTTATTCATTCCGCTTGTGGGGAAAAACACACTGAGGTTCTGTTTCCTTTGTCGCTCCCAGCATGCCGTGGCTCACAGTCCCTGGATGTCTGACAGACCGCACCCCCCCAGCTTCGGCCCCGGTCAAGATCCTGTCAGCCCCCGGCCCTGCGGCGGGCTGGGTAATGGAGCAGAGATGGAGGAGCATGCCGACCGGGTCTGGCAGTGCCAGGGGAGAGTGAGGAGTCCAGCTCGGCCACTGTGCCTGCAGACACCCTGTTTCATGCTTCCAGCCCCTGAGACAGAGGGAAGCACCTGGCCTTCACCTTCTCCACTGGAGTGACCAGCAGGTAAAAGCACCACATGCTCACAAATTCACACACACACACACACACACACACACACACACACACTTCATGTTCAGTTTGCTCAATCTGAGAATTCACTTTCTTATGTGACCCAGTTAGTGCCTTGATAAACACACACAACATTGGGACGGTGAGCCTTGCTGAGGTATTTCCAGGATCACAAGGTCAGCATCCACATCTGGGCACACTTGGAAGAGATGGGAATGGCAAACAGCAGGCTGACGGGATCCACAACAGAATGTGCAGTGTGTGCTCTGAGGTGGAGGGAACAAATTAACAGGGACCCCCTTCCTGGAACAGTCTTCCCCATTGCCTAAGTGAGTTTGGTAGTAACTGGCAGCCTGTTTCTGCACCAGTTTTTAAAATCTTTCCATTCTCATTCCACAGCCATGACTACAAATCAGGAGCAGGCTGTAGGGAGTGAGGGCAGGACTACAAGGCCCTTCTCCATTTCCATCAAGGAAACCCTCTCCATAACTAGGGCATGTAAAATCTTCTTATTCAGCATCTGGACACTGCATTGTGGGTATTTACATGATGAAAACTGGTTCTTCATTAGTCACGCACTTAATGTGAAAATGCTAACATTTTTTTTTCACAGTACCACACGTAACCATGCTGGTATTCAATTACTAATCCACAGAGTTGTTACACTACTAAAATGAAAAAGGTCAAATTTAATTACATGTGGCTGAAATCAGTAGAGGGATGTACAGTGGAAAAGGTTAGGCCACCAATATACATGGTGGCTTTGATATTAACCCCAGTGTTAAGACACACAAGCTTGGCATGTAGGACCTTCTACAGTCTCATTGTTGTGCGACTAAAAGGTCACTGTGCATTGAAGAGGTGCAGGATATAGGTGCAATGAACTCACAAGCACTTCCTACAGGCTGGGGTTAATCATCAGCTACAATATCTTTCAAGCAACCACATCACCTACACATCGATGAGTGCCATTTCAGGCCTGCGTAACCGGCAGCAATAGAAAACATGAATGGACCAACAAGCTACAAACCTGTGCTAACTGACTCCAGCAGTTCGTTGCCATTCGTCGGCTCGAGGTAGGTAATGATGATCCGTTTATGAGAAATGGATAGCACCTCCCCCCTCAGAATGCCAGCTTTCTGTGAATAAGCACCGGATTCCTTCTTTGCGCAGCTGTCAGAGGAGAGTACAGTAAGTACTTCAGAGTGAATTAAAGCAATTTAACATGGCTAGTAGAGGGATGACAAGGAATACATATCATAAATTAATTGTCCAAATGGCCTTGAATATGTTAAGAAGGCCTTCAGTGCAACTGTATGGAGTATGGTTGATTTATGGTGGGTTCAGTGGCATTGTAATGGAATCATCAAGCTGTCAGTTTTAGGTGTTTTATAGCACATCTTCATATCAAGAGTGGAGTAGTGAACACGCTTCCCAACTTAATATTCACATGGCAGATTCATGGCGAGTTTGACACTACAGGAGCATGTCGCAAGTCCCTATCACTGTATTGTAAACAGCATTCTCAGCCCTAATTTTCATACTCAGTCCTACATTTTTTCAGTGGTGTATTTAGGCAATTCATTAAACCAGTTTAGTATCCAATTTAACTCATTTATCCTGTTCTTGCAGCAAACATTTAAAAACCAGTGGACATCAATGGTCTCTTTAATCATTTTCAGTGAGCTCAAAAATCCTCTGAGCTCAAATCCATCAGGAATAGGACTTCCTAGTGTTAACATCTATGCTAAATTCTGGAGAACATTTAGGCATTTTCAGAGAGTTGGACAATCCTCTGAGCTCATGTCCTCCAGGAATAGGACTACATGGTAATAATGTCTATGATATATTTTGCAGCTCATTTAGGCCTCTTCAGAGAGCTGGACAATCCTCCAAGCTTCTGTCCTCTGGGTCACGTTTGTGTCTATGGCTGCCTGCTTGGGGAGTGACATCTGAAGAAAACCAGGCCTGTACATTCAATATGAATTGATAAACAAGGTTGTCAGACACTAAGGGATGAAGACTGAAAGCTGATGCAGATCATGTATGTGTTTATTTCTGCTCAGGTAACACTTTGCTAAATGGCTTCCCATTCTTACATCTCACATCATCTCCACAACTGGATGTCTTTCCAGTCAGACACCCTACTCAGGAACAGTCCAAACCTCACATATCTCAGTGTGATGCTCTACTGGAGCAACAGATTGTGTGCTGTGTTGAGCATCACCCTCTACCTCTTAAACAGAAACACAATTTCCTCAACACATTTGTTTAGGCAGGTTTTTGGGTAGCTTTACTGTGATCAACTTATGTATCTGTGTTATTTGTATATGCCGACATACTTATATATACACAGACATACACGCGCACACACACAGATATCTCCATATATTTATCTGTCTGTTTTAGGTTTTTGTTTTGCATTTAATTTCTTTCAGTTTCTTACTTTAATATTTGTTTTTGTTCTGGTTTTACACTTGTAGTTTTGTAATCAAATTGTTCAGCACCTTGTGGCAGGGGCTTTATAAATAATTTTTACTTCTTTACTTATTCGGACACACACACACACACACACACACACACACACACACACACACACACACACAGTCTATTCATTTCTATGGGGAAAACTGTAATTCCAACATGACGACTTTGGCCCCAACCCAGCCTTAACCTTAACCATAAGTAACCAAATGAAATACGAGACTCTTGACATTATTCATTTTTTTGATTGCATTCAAAGATTTTTGTGGGGACCTGAAAAATAGTCCCCTTAACATCAAAATAACAGGTTTTTATCATATTGTATAGTCAGTGCAACATATTTTTAATATATTCTCTTATTACTCAGACTTCACATTGAGTCGCCTGCACTTTCTCAATTTCGTTGTCAAGTGACAATGACAATAAAGATTCTTGTTTGGTCCCCACAATGTAACATAAGGTAATCCACACACTCACTCACACACACAAACACACACACAGCATATCATGCACCCATTGAGCAGTAATAATCACACACCATAAGAACATAAGAACTATACAAACGACAGGAGGCCATTCGGCCCATCAAGCTCGCTTGGGGAGAACTTAACTAATAGCTGAGAGTTGTTAAAATCTTATCTAGC
>JABFDZ020000054.1:10871692-10881852 GCA_019775955.2 Pollimyrus isidori | reverse complement strand
TCCAGTCTGTGAAGAAGGCATTCAAGTAAGAATTGCATTGTAGTATGACTCATTTCCTGGAGCGTACAATTTATATTTGGTCAGCGTTCACGGTTCAACTTCTGATATTCAGATTGAGTTCGAGGTCAAACAGGTTTGTTCAAGAAATTCGAGTTCTAGTGAGTTTGAGAACCGAGGTACCATTTTACATTTTTGTTATGCTATCCTTCCAACCAGTTCACAATTAAACTTGTGTCACTTCATTTGTTCACATACGTATTAGGCCCAGTAAAAATAATTACTAGTTTATCAGAAACAAGTGATAAGGGAGGGCAAATTTTTTTATTATTATTTTAATTTCTTAGAAAAAATATAACGGAAGATAAGTTTTCAATATCAACAGTAAACAAAAGGAACAGCAACAGATGTATGACACATGGGCTGATCTGCAAAATTTATATGAAAAAATATATTTCTTTTAATGTTTTTTTTTTTTTTCAAAATTTGTGAGCACCGCCAGTGGAATTTACATAGGAAAATACACTTTAAAAAATAAAATCGATGCGGGCTAAATTCGCCACGCGAGCTGGGATGATAAACTAATTTATATATTTTTTTACTGGGCCTTATTGTTATTTGTATTATTTTTTAACGTCTGTGACGCAATAGATCAACCAGAAAAAGCCTGATATACTAACAAGCTCAAAGGAGCCATATAGCCACCGATTGTAGCGGATTAGGACATACTTTGGGCAGTAAGTCGATTCACCTCCCGTGCATGTATACTGGGACAAGGACGATAGTTCGATTAAATGGCGTAGTCGAGCTATAACTGTAATGTTATGGTTGAACTAAATTTAAACGACATGGTTAGAAAACTCTTCATATTCAAAGAGGGTGTTGAATTAGACTTTAGTTTGCATAACACCATTATATAAAACTACACTGCTGATTTATAATGTAGTGGGATCACTGACAATATAAGCAAAAAAATACCACCCATGTCCATTGTTCATTCAAAGAACTTAAAATCCCAGAATTCCTATCACCTTCAATTTTCAACCGTCCACATACCACCTAAAGTTGACTGGCAATGGAGAATCTCTCATTCACTGCACATTCGTTTTTCAAAAGTCTTGCCTGCCTTCTTAGTCGCAATGCACTGATACTAACACTTTCTGCTATGTAAGATGTTTGAACCAGACTTTGACGGTGTCCTCATTTGTGCTTGAGTACCAGACAGACTGCCGTTGGACCTGCAGATGACAACATCCACTTAAAAGCCACTGTGAAGGTAAATGTGGTTAATGACTAAAGATGTCTCACTCTCCCGGGGTCAACAACAAAATAGATAAATAAAGGACATGAAGATATGAATAATAAAAGCTGTCTTCAATCCACAGAGTACACTATTGCTGTAGAACCTCATTGCTGTAGAACCTTTCCTAATACTGTATTATTGTGATTATTTACACTGATTAGTTGTGTAACATGTGATGATCCCCTATGTTAATATTAGCTTTGCATACCAGTCATGAGTAAGTGAGCCAGCCCTCCATTTGGTGATGTGAAGAGCTTCTCCAAAGGAAACAGAACCATGACAAAGATGAAGGACAAAACAATTTGCATTCAATCACAATCTGACCTTTAAACATCTGAACATTTATGAGAGACATGAATTTGACAACAAAAACGGTCCAATACAAATAAGTCACATGGAAAGTACCTTGCATCCCTGACTGGGATAAGTGCTTAGAAGATGGATGGAGACTGAAAACGCACATAGTACAAATATAGCTGCTAGGCCTTCTTCAGAATTAACACAAACACAGGGACCCTTGACTTAAGACTGATTATGCTTACAAGCAGAATCCCACTAACAAATTATAAAATATTAAGCTACGATGGTCAGTCATTAAGGCCTGACAACAGGCACTCAGCTCGTGCTCTAATGACACGGCTCCCTTGCCAGACTGGCAGCTGTCGGGCAGCTTTGTTAGTGCCCTTCATTTCTGGGTGTCAGTGAACGTACACAAACAAAATTGCCTACTGTGCTTATTTCTGTGTTTGTTCAGTACTGCACCGTCACACAGAAAAAAGCAAGCCTGCGATAAACTTTAAATTCTGCTGGCAGGACATGCCTGTACTTCAGTACATTATAACCTTAAGACTTATGAGTCGGATGCCGGAAAACTTCTTCATAAGTGAAGGAGTATGTGAATGCATTATATAAACATAGTAAAAGCATACAGCCATATCTATTAGCAACCACTGCTAATTTCACAAGCAGATCACATCGATTGTAAATTCAGCACAGTGACCTTGAGAGCTGCAATCAGCACACAAGGACACAAAAAACCTTGCAACATTTTCATGTTTCCTCCTGCAGGATTTGATAGTGTACTCAGATGGTGTCACTGCTCATATAACACCAGAAAAGTAATGTGCTTCATAGCATTAGCCTAGCAGTCTGAGAAGTGCAGGCTGTAATCTTATACTGTAATCACCCATACAGATCATACAGAGCCAATGAAATCATTGTTTTTTCCTCTATTTTATCCCCTTTTTAAGTGGTTGGTTCCCTGCAGGGTGACCTCACCATATCTTGCCATCAGCTTAAGTACCTACAGTAGACTCATTCCCAAAAGGCCATGGGTTCAGATCCCAAAGAGAAAGTCTGCTGGACTTTTGAGAAATGAGAAAACACAACTTTGCTTTCTTTAGTAAACGTAAAGTTATATGGTAGCCTGTGTCCACTTCACATCTCTGCCTAAAATACCACTAATAAACAAAAATAACAATATCATTAATAAATAATAATAATAATAATCATGTTGTTGTTTATTGACAGCGTTATAATTATCATTGCCAGCCGCAGGCCCGTCTCCACAAGCGTTTCCAATCACAGCCCTAAAAGGGGTCGGACAGCTTTGACATCCTATTATGGCCCGTTGGTGCAGCTGGGGCTGCCATCGGCAGAGTGACAGGTCTAAAGGCTTGGTGAGGAGGATCCCGACAGCTCTGGGGCCGTCTCAACAGGCTGTCACGGCAAGCTCCCGGTTCCCCGCTCGCGGCTGACACGGGCCGGGGCTCTCAATTAAAGCAATCTCCGGGGCCAGGGACGAAGCCATGGGGGGTGGGATGGGACTCCGAAACCTGCAGAGGCCGGATTAATTAAGACGCTGTTGGCCCCCCCACCAGTCCCGGATGCAAGTACAACAGTGTTCAAGATGCTAAACAGTTAAAAGGCTTGTACTGTATCCCTCACCTTGCGATTGTGCCCCTGACCTCTCACATCCATTACACTCCTGTCTGCGGTCACACCCCCCCATCCCGCCCTATTTTCACTTTGGGCTGATCAAGAGAGAGCACGGCCCATTAGACGCTGGCGACGCACAGTCTGTCCTGATGCATTACGCACCAGGCCAGTGTGCGCAGCACAGAGCAGGAAAACCTCATTAATACTGAAGGAAGCCGCCCCTCAGTGGCTGTTAATGAAGCCCGTCTCTCTCGGATGATATCATGCTGAGAGCGCCCCCCACTGACTCTATTAATCCCATCTTAATATTAGAACGTTGCGTGGGCTGAAGACGAACGACACTGATTCCGGAGTCCACAGAAATTTATGTCCTCTGTACCAGTGTTTGAATTATTGAACTAGTGGAGTGGGGACCTGACATAACAGAAAAAGGGAAAGAAAAAAAGCGTTAATGATTACAGTGAGACAAAAAGGACCACAAGCAGGGGGACATGGTCGGCGGAGACTGGCCGCCCATGGCTCATCTAATAGGGACTTCTAAGCAATGACACCCTTCTTAGAATTACCAGATGTTCTTTAAACAAAACATCAACCAAATTAAAGGGGTCTGATTCTTATTAAAAACAATTCAATAGACCTCAGGCTGTCACTACCTTCAAAGAGCATTATGGGTAATTCTTACATCGCTTATGACTACAGAATAGACTGCTACTCCAGCACCGATGGCTGCTTGCAGCTGATGTATTTGTCTAGTAAATGCGATGGGCGTACAAATGCGACATCCGCTGGAACGCAGATAAATCACCATGGAAATGAACTCTGTTCATTTGGAGCACTTCAGAGACATTTCAGAGGGCCACTCTTAGCTGCAACTAACCCATGGAGGGGTACACCCGGTCGTTATAGCAACACGCTGTCAGAACTATTTCATATTACTGTCACCATATGTCTTGAAATGGGAGCGGTTTTAATGGGAGATGGGTTTCCAGTCAGTGCAGCACCTGCACACCATGACCACATTAAGTGGTCAGATTCAGTCATTTTTTTTGTAATAAAAGTAAGCACCCAGGGATATCAGAAAGGAAACGAGTTCGGGCAGCTTTGTGGTCAGTAAGAAGCAATGGAGATTCTGCCTTTTTGCATCCCTGGGGTGCAGAGCAGCTGTTAAATCTTAGAAAAAAGGCTCACCTGCGTCACTCTTGTCAAAATGGATAGACTCTGCTCGTCTCCCTGGACAAAAATCTTTGAGGAGCATAAGAATTTTTTTTCTGTAATTCTGCAGAAGAGCAGCACCGGGCACACACAGACACTGTGTCCACACACATCCAAGACCAGTCGCCAAGCTGCGCATGCAGCGGTGAGGAAATAACTGAGTTTCACCAGTGTTTCCAAAGTGAGGACCCCTCAACGTTTTATATGTCCTTTTCATGATCACCCCACCAATGCCCCCTTGTGGATGGCCAGGGCAGCAACTGGAAGCACTTCTGCACCCTTACAGTATGCTATGACCCCCCAGCTAATGACAGCATCCCTTCGGCGACCAAGCCAAGACAGAGCGGAAAGCACGACCAATATGCAAGGTGGGGAAAACACTCCACCAGGCCAAAATATATACTGGACGCCAAATATAGACATGGCCCGAAAGCTGCCGCAATTAGGACAGGGCGGCTGCTCGTCTTCTGTCTTCTGCCGGTCCTCTGGGACCCTAAAAAAGTAGGTCCTGTAGAAGCACATGGTTTACTATAAATAATACTAAACAGGTAGCGGAGGGGGCTCAGGAACGCCAGCTATCTGGCACACGCTGTCAGGCTCTGCCAGCAAGAGGAAGGGGGCCCACCGGTACATTTGACTCCTTTACCCTCCACTTGTTACCTTGCGTGAAAAGGCTAAACTAGATTTAAGTAATATCCTCGTAGGCACAGATGACAGCGAGCAGCCTGGCGGACGCAGATCGTAGCATATAGGGGCATGCAGTATAATATCTCGGAGAAAAAACAAGGCGCTTCAGTAAGCCCAAGCCCCCCCCCCCCACACACACACACAGACTCCACTCAGCCCCCCCAAGCAGAAAAAAATACTTTACAGGAATTATTTATTTCTAACCTTTCAAACAAAACTGTTTAAATTTTACCTGTTTTTTTTTTCCTTCAAGATGTTAAATGTCCCCACCCTCCCCTCTCTCTCTCTTGAGGAATTTCTTTTTAAAAATTTGTTCACATTACAGAAAGGTCGCTCAGTAATGTACCACCATATAATATTGCCATGATCCAGTAGTATTAATTAAATATATACACACACTGTTAATAATATGAACATGATTAATAATGTGAACATCTTGCTCAGCGCTTTCAGCTTCTGAGGGCCGACAACAATGTTGGCTGTGAGCTCACTCTGCATGTTCCTTGGTCAACAAGCATGACCACCAAACGACCATTTTTGTCAAACTGAACCCAACCGCCCACTCCTTCACACTTCAGGGGTGACAGCTGAGACAGGCCCCTCTTCAGTTTAATCAACATGCCCTTTTAGAGCTGGGGAGGAGGTGTGCCTCACAAAGCTATCCACTGCCAACCCCACTGTCTTACATTTCTGCATTTGCTTGGAGTTTATTAGTCATCTTCGGGTATATGCAGGAGACCAAAAAAAATCTTTATACAAACAAAAAAAAAATAAAAAGAAGAAAACTGAATTTGGCAATTACTCAAAACCATATCAGGAGCTGGGCAAAATCTGTCACTATGGCCGGTCTCAGTGGGGTAGAGATGTATGCTGCTGTAAGGCTCCTTTCAAACCCACATTCATGGTCCTGAATTTATTACAGATTACCCCAATACAGGCCATTAAATCAGTCCTCACAATAAACTCCTAACAGACAAAATGAGTCTGACCACTGAGGAGAGGGGTGTCCCCGTGGGACCTCTGGTCTGGAACCATCATCTCGGCGGAAATGTGAGCGTCCCGGGTTCAGGATCTGAGGCGCCCTTGTCAGGGTGGGGGGCTAATCTCTGTGACCAGCAGCTCCCCGTGGAGACGTGCTTCTGTGTGACAGCCTGTCCGGAGCCCACAGGGCGGGCAAAGCAGACAGTGTGATCCACGGTCAGACGTAGCTGCTGATGCATGAGTGATCAGCGTCCTTAGGGCTCCACCAAGCTACCTATAAATATGTAACACGGTAGCACCATGTCTCCCTCCACACAAGTCGCATAAATACACAAAACATATTCCTAAAGCCTTAAAAATGTGTTTAAGGCTGTTAAAGGTCTTTTGAATATAAAAAATGGTTTTCAAGTATTGTGAGGTTTTCAGCAACTGGGATGCAAGGTAGAATTAGGAGGTGAAGAAAGGGATATACATTGCCGAAGACCACCAGGATACACAGAGAGGTCAGAGTACACAGCATGAGTTGAAAACCAGGAAGCAGGAGAAAATGGCTAACAACAATGGCCACTGGGAAAAGCTGTTCAGGTGGTTCCCATAGAAACAACCAAAAAAACTTGTGGCACCAGGTATTCATGGACAATCACAACAGAAGTTGGTTTGGGGACAGGTTTCAAAATCAACAGGCAGGGAGGGAAGACCAGAGGAGCAGAGGGACAGATTTCCAAATGTCACCATTATGACGCTTCAATAAAAATAATGAAAGTGTGTGTGTGTGTGTGGGGGGGGGGCAAAACTTTCCTTCTGAATACTACAAAGGCTCCTAATGACAGCTTTGTGTGTGCAAGGGCCAATGGTTTTTGTGCCTAAACTCATGTCTTGGGCCAGGAGTTAGAATGGCAGGGCTAGCAATGGCTTTGTAGACCGCTGCCAACCACTGTGCATTCTGGGAGACTTGCGAGGGAAGAAGTCCATGCTCAGAAATCTCTCCTGCTGCACCCGCCTCTCTCTTTCATACGCAGCACTGATGAAAGTGCTATGAAAAAATCAGTTAAGCAGAAAGCATGAGATGATTGCACTTGCTCGGGAGGGATGAGGCCCTTACAGAAATGGCCCCCAGGATGCTCTGTCTGCCTCTGCGGTTCCCCATACCTCGTCAAAACCGGTGAGACCATGTAGACAGTTTCAATGAGCTCCACTGGCCAGCTCGCCGTCCTTCATTAGCTCCGGTGATGGAGAACCCGGACCGTCACCATCCGAAAGGCTCAACTTCACATCGGGGGGGATGGACAAGACAAGGTGGGGAGGAACATACACGGCCTGTTGAGCCAGCTGAAGTGTGACATTTTTGTTTTTATACATTCGGACGCACACGAGATTGCTAGATGAAGGCAAAGGACACTACAGAGCCCACGAATAGCCCATGTCTACCCCCAGAGCTCATCTCTCCAAGTGATCATCTGACCCATGCAGCACCACTCACACATGTCGTTTACACAAGCTGTGTTTTCAGTATCCTCCAAAGTGGAAGCAGCGTACACCCCCTTCTACTCATAACGGATGAAAACCGACAGGGAAATAGAGGCCGAAGCAAAGCGAACCCTAAGCCAGGTGGTTGGTTAAGTTTCAGAGAGCAGTGCCAGGGCAGTAACGTTATTCAAAGCCTTAAGCCTATTGACTGGGTTTGTATTTCAGGTGGAATAATCCCGATATAGTTACACCCAGCCTTCAGTTGGTTTTTACATAATCTATTTGGGGGCAGTGTCCAGGAACAATCGAATCTTTCAGGGAGGGGAAGAGGATGGCCGGGGACTGCAGAGTGATGCCACCATAATGACAGGACTGACGATGTCCTGGAGGCGCCTGTCTCCGAGTCTCTACTCTCGTTACTCATAAGGCAGCCCAAGGGTCACACCAGACACATCACAAGCTCCCGTTAGCAATTATTAACACAGGTAGCAACTGCATCGAAAAGCTGTCCTGTGTCTAAATGGAATCGAGTGCAGGTGTTGGCAATGGCATCCGGTGCTGATGTCAACATATTCAACAACCGGAAAGTGTCAGAAGCATACAATCAAGACAAAAGGGACCTGGTTCCAGTTGTTAAAGCCTTCAATGGAGTTTGGTCCATGACCTCATTTGTGCATAGAATGAAGGGCTGGAACACAGTCATCATATATGTTTTGTAGGGGTGGGGGTAATACCATCAATACCAGAGTGATTGCGTGCTGTGCTATGATATGGATTTGCACTCCATTAACACCACAAGTCAACAGCCCAATTATACAACAGCCTATTAATAAAAAATAAAGAATTTTCTTCAAAGCTTCAGTTGTAATCTGAATATCTGTTCTTATATTATACTAACACTGAAGAGAGACTGAAAGACTAAAACTGTAGATTCTGTTATACCGAACTTGGATATATTGCTTGAAGCACATCTAGCATGCTAATTCATTAGAGAGCACACCATCAGAGTGTGTGTATGACCAAAACAAGGCAGAAACAGCCTATGAAAGCTAGTCGTCTTGTGGAATTTAAGATTACTATGGCTGTAGGGGTGTCTATCGCTAGATATTGTAACAAGCTTATCCTGCTTGGTGAAGGCTATTTCACCGTCAAACACAACCTGGCAGGGTCGTCACGGATATGTCCATATTGCATAAATAAAAGGACGGACACAATCTCAGGGAACCATCAGTGGGATCGGTTTATCACATAGAGCATCGAACACCGTGGCTTCTTATCCATCTTCCATTTCCTCTCACTCTCTCTCACGCAAACCTTATGTCATCACGTTCATCACAATATGCAACCACTTGGTACAAGAGAATGCAAGATAACAGGATTTAGTTCATTAAGATTGTTATGATGCAGTCTTATCTTTGAAATTTTCATTTTACATATTTATTTGTATAATACACATAAGTGTCTCTTCTTTTTTTTGTTTTAGGTTATTCACCGGAATGTAAACCTAAAACCGAGGTTTGTACCGAACCGTGAATTATTACACCTCTAGTAGCATGCCATACACACTTATACAGGCCTGCTCCATTTACCTGCCCCCTGCACAGCCCACTGTATTCACTCCAATTGCATTATGAGCACAGATGGATCTGGCTCCTCCAATCTGCTGCCCAGATCAATTCATGTTAGTGGCAGGACTTGCACCTACCAGAGAGAATCATTTCATCTCCCAAACACCTAGAAGTCTGCTCTAACAAGCCTCCACCAACTGTTCATTTATTTTGTTAAAAGGTTAGCCGTGGACACTGAGAGGGGGCGCAGATCGGAGTGCAACAACTACATAATTATTTGATGTCGATATTCAGCCATGGAAATCAAACTGGCCTTTTTAATAAAAGTCCAATATGAAGAAAAAAAGAATGCAATGACATGCAAATGGCAGGTCAACACCTGCTTTTCAATATTATAACCCAAAACAGCCAGGGGTACCCAACTAGAAAGCACACATTAATATTGAACACTAACGCTACCCAGAGAGCAGCTGGCTTAATTAGCAGCCCCCTTCGATCCTCTCTGCATTTATTGCTTCTGTTGTTATTGTTTTTTTTGTCAATGAGGCATGCATGTTTTTTTCCATTTACAGCTAAGCACAGGCACAACCCCCAAAAGGTTGCTTTACTCCACTTCCCTTTTATGAAAGACCTACATCAGCATATTTTTAGCTAACAAAAAGAAATCTGAGGATTTTCACTTTTATGGAAAAAAAGGAGAAAAAAGAAAATAGCATTGAACATTAGATACCGCATAATGACATTTCGATTAATGATGGGCTGGATATACAACAGTGGTCCCGTAAGATAATAATGAAGCTGAAAATTCCTATCGCATAACACCATGGTAGCAATCATGTCACAACGCAAAGCATTGTTAGGTGTCCTGTGTGTTTTATGGCTGTGACAATTAGCCGACGTAGTAAAAGTCCATGCTGAAAATGGGTCGACATTAGGGATGCTCATATTAACCGATTAACCGTTAACCGACCGAATGAATTTTGACCGATTATTACTATCGGTTAAAC
>JABFDZ020000054.1:10837405-10855550 GCA_019775955.2 Pollimyrus isidori | reverse complement strand
CACCCCACCCCACCCCCCCCCCCCCCCCCACCCCCCCGCACCACCCACAACAAACCATCATTTTCATTTTATCCACTCACAACCACTTTAATATCCTGGGGGGGGGGGGGGGGGGGGGTCTTCATCTTCTAATCATTAATTTTGCCATTTGTTTTATATGCGTTTACTCCCAAACACCGGGGGGAGCCGACAAAAAAAGCAAATACCTGCCACAAGGGCTAAAAAACTGCAGCTATTTCTGCATGATATTTGCTTGTGCGCTGTTGAGGCAGAATTCGGTTCGTGCACGTGATAAAACCTTACAATCCCTTTGCTAACAAATTTATAGTAACCAAAACAGGCATTTCCATGACCCTGATTCTATTTCACACCGTCACATTTATTTGCTTAGCCGAAGCTCACAAGCTGCATTATAGCTATAACCTATTTGGCAAAACGACACAGCCACGTATTTTCTGAAGCAATTTGCGTTAAGTAGTTCAGTGAGGGATTCATTTTGGTCTCGAACTCTGTTCCATGTAGGTCATCTAGCTCTATCAATACAGAAACCCCCCTAACATAAACAGGCCTGCATGATTCTGACCCCCCAAGGGTGTGAATGCAGCTTGGATGTTACACTGTATTTACAGTATACCACAAACTGTGTCGGGTGCAGGTTTTAACTTCATCTTCCCCGTAACTTGGATTACACAGACTCTCACAAACAGAAGCAAAGCACAGGACATTGCCAGAACAAACGAATAAAAACATTGATCTCGGGCGTCTAATTAAATGATTCCGGCCTATATAGTGGCCCACGTGTTACCATATAAAGCAGTCAACAGTGCGTTCACTAATTGCTCTCCATGACTAAACACACAATGCATTTCCCATGTTTTAACACACACTACATTTTCCACCTCAGCCACCCGTAGAAATAAACAAGCCGATACACGGACACGGAGCTGCATACATAACCGAGTTAGCGTGCGCAGCGATCGAGTTAAAAACTGGCACCTGCGAGAAGCATATGATGATGTTTTTAAAATTAAAAACGCCGCCGGAAAGTCGCAGGCGACATTTACCCGGCACGTATTCCAGCACCCAGACGGCACGAGGCAAAAAGGGCCCATGTCTCCAAAGTAAATAGCAACGGGTTTTGCACCATTTACGGTTTAGAGAAACGGATGGCTTTTATTTAACGCGGGGCATGACAGAAAAACGGGAGCGTCATTAATATCGGGCATCACGCTCTATATACATATAATAGCTATTTTAGAGGAGCGCAATTTAACACTGAACGCCGCGCTTCATTTATACTGTCGAATCTCCAAAAGCACATTTGGGTCAGTATTTCCGGAGAAGAAAACTGTAATTATTCACGCTTAATCGGGAAATGCACAGAGCAGGGTAAGGCGTTACTCTGGAGGAAACGAGCACTAAGAAGTTATTATAGCGGCGGCCGAGCATCTTTGCGCCCGGGATCGTGGAGCCGCTGCGCGCTTGCAAGGTGTGATTCGTGGTGCTGCGGGTTAACTGGAGACGGCAACCGTTTGCAGACGCATCGGTACAAATTTGAGCCGCTCCCATTTACAGCAAGGAACATACATAATAATAATTGATAACATTTTGGGGGGAGAGTGCTGCGGGGTGCCATTTGTGCCTATTTAAGATGAAATGCCAGCGTAAATTCATCTGACAATCTGCTAATGGATATTTTTACCCCGGAATATTTAAGTTAATAAATCACTGCCTGCCTTTGACGACCGAACCATTTCCGAATGACAACCTATATTCAACACTGCCAATACAATAGCTCTCACTTATACACATTTACATTTCCACATATACATTTTAGCTGTCAGTATTTTTGTCGAATTGCTTCATTTGACTTGAATGGCTAACCTTGCTTTCTGTCTTTTTTGAATAGTAAGTCTATATTGCATTTACGCTATCCTGTCCGTAGACTTTAAGGCAGGCTAATTTCCAATCAAGATAGTTTTGACGGTTTCAAGGAAATTAAAGAGCGATTGAGTAGAAACTGGAAATTTGAAACAGCTCTGAAGTAATGTAATTGCGTTACGGAGCTCGGTAACCCGACACAACGCCCACGCCGGCCAGGGGACACCGGGGAGGAACGGGAGCGGGGGCTGCCATTAACCCGGGCTGCACTAATTAGCGGCCAGAGGTCCCGTTACCGGACCGTGCACTAATAAGAATAGATGTCCGGTATAGTGATTGCAAGTTAAAGTTTACATCTTTGGGGATTTCTGCTTTAAATGTGAATTACGCCGATACTGACCCTATTACAATAGGGAGCTTTTCTTCAGTTTAAGCTGCTGAGTCAAGGGGGTTTGTCGCTCCCCAAAATCTCACTATATACTGTCACCAGAGACCGCGGAGCCAAAAACTGGTTCCTGGTCCTGTGTGAGGTTTTTAAAATCAAAGCGTCCATATAAGCTTTCATGGAAGGAAATATCACTAACCACAGAGCAGTCGGAATTATGCAATGGGAATGGTATCAAAGGGTACATTTGGAGACACAAGGTTATACCATGGACAGAAATTATATTCATGAGTGGCGTCGTCAGGCCTATTTTAGGGTGGCTGAAGCCTCCCTAAAACATTCGTTAGCCCCCCTAAATAATTTGGTGGGGGGGATTTCCAGGTTTTTTTTACTTATTCTATTCTATGTTACAAAAATTGCAAACAAATTCAATATAAAGACGCAGGAATATGAGTTTAAATAAATATTAATATAAACCTGTCACTACTCACTTTAATATGACCATAAATCTGCTGGTTCCGTTCACTTTACGGTGTTAAGGTAGCGTCAGTGCTTTGTTATCCAATCCGTTCCAGTTGTTCACAGGGAACGCCCACATTACAGTACACGTTTTCACTGCTACTTTACACTCCGCTGCATATACACCTGCGGTCACAGTAGCGTACAAGCTGCACACAGCAAGACAACATGCCTATACGCATGTTTTTCAAGAAAGTAAGTCTTCATCACTGCTGGTAATAACAGTTAGTTAGCTCCAGGTAACAGCAGAGAGTCCCATGTAATTAACCCCCTGGAGTCGGCGGGACCGAACGGAAATTTCGCCGAACCGTTTAAATAACTATTTATACACATTTAAAAAACACCCTCAGAAACCTTGGATGGACTACTTTTCAAATATATATAGGTAGAAACTAAATATATTTTACAGCCTCATGATACGAATAGAAAGAACAAGAGTGACTGACTTAAGAGTCTGCGTCTCGAAGCAACTCTGATCGCCTTCCCACTTGCAAATCGCGCTGTTCGCATGATAATAACACGATAATCCGACAGTTAGTATTGGTTAAAACATCCATCCATCCATCCATCCATTATCCAAACCGCTTATCCTTACTGGGTCGCGGGGGGTCCGGAGCCTATCCCGGAAGCAATGGGCACGAGGCAGGGAACAACCCTGGATGGGGGGTTGGTTAAAACAGACTGAAATAAAACAACAAATCTATTGGTGGCATACGATGTTTAATCCCTCCAAAAAAATTGAAAAGCAATTTCTCAGTCTTTGTTTTCTGCTTGTGAAATTTTGTGCTCATGCGCTACGTTTGTTCATATCGTGTGCATTTCTTGGGGGGTAAACCCCCTCCCCGTCCTTAAAACCTAGTGACACCCCTGATGATAGCAAAGAGTGTTATCAGAAATCAGTTCGAGGGGAAGGTGTCCAGGAAGGGATTTGAAATATGGGCATTCACTGATTAATAGATATGCTTAAAATGAAACTTAACATAATAATCAATGTCGACTCCCCCATGCCCATATGGCACACTGAATAGAACAATTCATTTTTAACCATGTCTAAAAAATGATCACAGATATTACTTTTCAATTTTTAGTCAAACCTTTTATATTCCATGATACTATCTGCACTTCCCAGAACCATTTAAATATTTTCCCTCCAGCATCAGGATCAATATACATATACATTACAGTATTTTTTATTTAAACCTGTCTGCTGACCTCCATGGTGTTACAACACAGGCCTTTGACTGAACAATTTCCTGCCTGTCATGTAAAATTAAAATCCCCCCACAAACCCTGTCAGAGTTGGCCAACCTGGATGCGCATCTTCTGATTTACTGCCCTTATAGGGGGTCAGTGGCAGTCTTGGGCACATAAATGGAATCCCAGTAAAGCAGCAAAAACCATCTTTTATTGTTTATAATTTTAGGTGCGTACACTGGATTTACAAACCAATGGATGTTTAAAAATGAGCGAGTGTGCAGAACTGGATGGGCTCACCAGCGACGGAGTGAATTTCGACTCACACCTGTGGATGTGAGACTGGCAGGTACGGTGTCAGGGAGACAAGCATCTTTACGGAAGGAACAGGCACCTCCCCGCTCATCAGCCTCGACCGGTGTCTTATCTCCAGAAACGCTGGCAAGAAACTGGAGGAAAAGGGGAAATTAAAAGGCGAACACCTTGATATGAACGTGTCACAGGCGACGGTGACGCCGAGTGCAGCTGCCACACGTGACCCCAGATCGGGTCACAGTCACAGCGCTGGACCCAGGGCGGCCCAGACATAGACGTGCCCCGCATCACAGTGAGCGCCTGGGACCACGCCCAACACTCTTCCCTGAGGTACAGGCCTGCCACTCAAAGACTGTTCTTGAGTCTGGCTGTCTGGCTGTTTCATGGTCATTAAAAGGACAAAATAATACTACATAAACATTCAATTAATTTACGATATATTATCAGCAAACAGAGTTATGGTAAAATGAAATATGCACACAGCCTAGAGTTTTAACAAACTGAGATCACTGCTGGAGAGCTGAGCCCCCTCTGCGTATTTATCCTTATCCATTTAGGAGTCATTAGGGAGACCCCTTCACAGCACATCCCAACCCCATACAATCCCACAGCACAGGCCAGACTGCAGCTCCCCCCCACCATTGGGGGCCAATTACACAGACACGCTGCTAACTTATTGGATTAGATGGTTGGAAGTTCTGGCAGCGAGACCCTTCACTGACGGCCAGCGTGGGGTGTTGCTTTTCCTGGCGGTTATTGTGGCGGATCCAAGGACAAGGCTGGTGATGGCTCATTGTATTATACCTGACCAATCAGCCGCTTGGCACATGCTGCAGTCACATGACTCTGGCCCTCATTTACAACAATGCAGTGCAGCGTTTCACTGAACACATTCGGGTTAGGTGCTCTCCTAAAGGGAGAAAACGGCCTAGTGCATTGGCCACTACACCCCCTGCTGGCCCTACCGAAATTGACAAGGTTAATTTTGAACTGCAGCAATGAAAGTTATATACCTTAACTGCAAGAGTAACATCAGTATGTTATAAGTGAACACAATGGTTTTTATTATGTTAATACTCACAATTCATATGTTATTCATGCCACGTCCAGCAAACAGCTGATGGGGAGGTGAGCAGCCAGATTGCGTCTGCCATGCAGAGACCAGCCGGCTTGGCCTGCGCACCCTCAGACTAGATCCTGGATTAATCTGTAATTTTTGTCAGTTTTTGAGCTTCAAGTTATAACTGCAGCCAGTAGATAGGGCTGTGCGTGGGTGGTCAGGGTCCAGCTGTTGTACCCTTGAGTGAGCCGCTCCAGCTTCACACACAGCTGAGACAAGTACGGAAAGTTTGCTGGACAATTTCACAGAAAAAAGCAGCAGCATGAACAGCAATGACCCGGTCTAAGACAGCCAATAAAATCTTAGGATTATGAGATAAAACATATTTATTGATACTGGGCTTTAGCATTTTGTATAACTATGGCATGTAGCTTTTTAGGTGGCTCTCACACATAAATAAACATATCAAGCATTAATCACACTTTGCAAGCAAATGACACAACACAGCGTGTTTTGACATCAGACTGTGTCAACCTTGACTCCATGATCAGAGCGTTCTACAACTGAAAAAGGCTCGAGAGAGACCAGCTGTTCCACCTTATTGCCTGAGCTCTGGGGAAATTCACCCTCCCCAGCTGAGGGTCCAAAGAGCAAATCAGTCTAAGGACATTACAGGGAACAGTGAGATGGCTTGTTTTGGCCCCAGTAGAAATTCTTGCTGGACACCTTTACATTCGCTGCTGCCGGAATTTGCTGCTTACAGAAGAGGAAGGTAATTAATTTAGACGTTAATCAATTTGCCATGTTAGCCAGCCTTGGAAAGGCGAATAAGCGGCACGCTGGTGTCACCTTGAAGAGCCGTCCTTGCCCACGCGGTCCCCGCATTCAGGCCGCTATCAGAAGCCCAGCATACAGTACCATCGATTTGTCTTTGCAGAGCTGCCTGTCACTCTGCCGAGTGCAGATGCTTCCAGACTGTTTACAGGGAGTCCACACTCCCAGCATGGATATCTTAATAAAGCACCTTCTAGCCACCCTCACAACACAACACAACGCCCTGGTTTCACTGTATCTACCACCATTTAATTAGACGCAGTTTGATTCGTTGTGAAATACACCAATGGTTTTGTTTACATTAGCACATCAAATAAGCACGCTACCATTTTTAATTGCAATTAAATTAAAACAAGTTATCACATTTTTTATTAACGTGTCAATGTATCCTTTTCTGGCACTGAGCAGGAATCCACAGAGAATCCTGGGCCTTATAAAAAATGTCTTATGATTTTTTTGTTCCCCGCATGTAGCTTTTCCTGATTTGGCCACCCTGCAGGTTGCTGGATTTCTTATACTAGGATTCGAACCCACACCCTTTCAGTGACAGCCAAAGGTCCTCGGAAAGTGTGTGACAGCATTCTGGAGTTCACACACACACACACACATACACAAACAGACACACACACACGTGTCCCAGACTCAAGGCTGAGAGGAATGACGGATTGGTCTGCCTGTATATATCCCCGGGATCGATTTCAGCTTTGCAATCAGCTTCACGGCTGAGAGTCACAGCGAATGAACGCAGGCTGCCATGATTTCCCCAACTCCTGACAGAACCTGTCGCCTCAGTCAGAGTTCAAAAGAGAGCATGCACACCCAAATGTCCCTGCATTCCCCCCCGGCCTCATGGGACAAATTATTTATTTGGCAAATGGTTTGTCCTACATTACTGTAACGCAGGTCAGAATGACCAAACAGGACCCTGCACCACCGCCATGAAAAGGTTCCTTTACAGTCGTCCATATCCAGTGACAGGTCCAGGTGCCTCTCCAAAGATCGCTGACCATCTCCTTCACTGCCCTTCCCAGGATTCCAATGCGGAACCTTCCGGTGATGTGGCCACCTCACCCTTACACAAGCTGCTAGACCTCAGCATAAAAGGATTCCCGGGATCTATGAACAGAGGGACGGTGTGAGGTAAACTAAAAGCTTCCCAAAACACATCAGTCACCAGTCTGAGCTGCTGGAGCAGAGTCCCCCCCCCCCCCCCACTGAGCTGGGTGTCAAGCTGGCGTCTGGAGCCACAGATAAATTAGATTCTGCTATATCTGCTTGAGCAAGTTGGAACTACAACATCTTAAAAACCCCGAACATGACATTTATTTTCTTTGAAGGAGAATCAAAATGGCTAAAATGACAGAACTCCTTCCTCGCTTTCAAGTCGTCTCAAAAAGTTTCCTTTCTTAAAAAAATGCAATTTTGTGAGTACCTGAGTCTCAACTCATCTAACAATGACTCACAATGCCTTCAAAATTTACTCTTAAAAACACTGCTTTAACAAGCTCAATTAAGGCCGTTTAATAAAATTAATTGTCATCTCAAGAGATTTCTGTTTGGCAGCAATAATAAAGTCATGTGCTTTTTATTGTTAAATTTAGAACAGAGAAGTTGTGATTTTAGTTGTTAAAGTGAAAACATGGTGTAAAAGAACACATTTCTTCTAATAAGGTAGCAGATGTTAAATGGAGATTGTCTTTCACGTAACAGAAAACAGATGTCAGAACCATTTTATAAAATGGGAGAGGACAGAACTAATTAAAAAGGATTTTTTTCTTCAAAAAACTACAAGCCATTTAGCAGGAGTGTGGGGTAGAGTTAAAAGAGCGAATCATAGTTTGTTTTGAAGTCAACCACCAGTGACACTGCAGCAAAATAGGGGCTGCAGACTAGGGTGGGGGCATGGTTCATGTGCACAGGTCCACAGCTCTTGTGCCTCCAAGCTGCGCCAGGACAGCAAGCCATGTCACACTGGTGTGGATGCAGGCAAATGCTGCCCCCCCCAAGACAGGCACTCCTAACCACGCAAATCACCTATGTTCCCAGAATCCACTGCTCCTGTGCAGAAAGAGCCTGGAGCACACTGGAATGCTGTCACTGTCATTTTCTATTTATATAACTATTAATATATAATTAAATATTAATTTCCTCGGCAGACCCTTCTACAAAAAGTATAATATCTGGACTGCACATTTGCACATGAACCATCTGTACTGCTCCATATTTACCGTGCATGGCTGTTCTGGAATGAATCTGCAAGCTTCTGGTCCAGCTGGCAAACCTAAATATAACCAGGTCACATAAACCAGGTCTACATAAATATATCTGGATAGAAATTATCAGTGCTTACCTGCTATAATTTTATTAATGTCATATTGTTTCAATATCAGCAACTGAAGTTAATTTTTGGTAATTTTACTGCTTGTGCCAATTAGTAATTTACAACTATTACAGCCTACATGGCCATAAATCAGGTTGCTGTGAGGTGTCTGGTATTTTAAATATCCTGATGGTGCAGCTTCGTCATTTTTGTAATTAAACTGATTTCTAAAGCACTGTTATAGTGTCTCCAAGGCCCGGCGTGCACTCCTTAGTGGTTCCCAAACGTCGCTCACCCGCATTATCTCTTCAAGAATTTAGCATCCGTCCGTAACTCTCCCGTACCTCAGACGTGCCGAGATGCTGTCCAATCATCTCATCGGAATTAACGCAAACAAATGATGTTCCCCAATAATCGATATTAATGAACGAATGTAACCAGGATAATTTTTGCCGAGCCACACCGCCGCACGGGGCGTCCAAACACCCCCCGGGGGGAGGGGGCACACCTGCTTTAGGTGATCCCGGCGTATTGAATTTGTGCGATGAGAGCGGCGTAGCCGAGGTAAGTTTCATTTTCGGAAAGTCAATTAATGTTGATAAATATATTCAATAAAAAACAAATTACATCGGGGAAGCGTACCCCGGCGGATCGCTGCCCTCATTTATCCCTAATTACAACATCCCTCTCTGCCCCTGCGCCGGCTCTTCACGTGTCTTGCCGTCTTATTGATCCCCTAATTGTGTTGTCTGGCACCTGCTTTCGGCCTCATAACTAACATTTCAGCTTCTATAAAAGGTAATTATCTGTAATAAACCTCCTGATACTACAACATAGCGGAAAAACACGCACAAGAACGTGGAATATATGAAGGCTGTCAGTGGTTTATCCAATACAAATGATATGGTATTACCTGGCCCTAACATCCTATTACATCGTTTGTCGACATAATGCTCTTGATTTATTATACCCGGAGATATTATGAATAACTAGTACAAAAATGTGAATAATTGCTGAACGTACAGTTAGGCTACTTTGTGTTAAGTCAGAGGTCCCGGCGAAGCAAGTTGCCCAAAGGACGTAATTAAAGGAATGGATAAAAGACCCGGACGCATTATTTGGTGGGACCTTGCTTTCACCTCGGTGGCTCGGTCACATTTGGGGTAAAAGACGAAGGACTCGCTATCGGTGCCCTCGCCTGGGCGTAACTCAGAAACCTAGTGCGGGGCACAAACGGCGTCTGGTGGACTGCCTGAACACCCGCGGTGCTCCTTCACCGTACTTAAATCTTCCTTTATTCGAGCTGTCATTCATTGCTCTAGGACGCCTACAAAAAGCATGCAAAATTAACATTTCATTAGTAAAGTACGGTACATCTTATTTTTCCCTACTTAAGTAATCTTTAGGTGCAATGATCTGTAAGTCTGTTAAATTTTATAGGAAGGCACCTTGATATATCATTATATGCAGGATTAAAGTTTCCAGCAGTGGAATATTATGAATTTGAAACCAAACTGCCCGAATTATACTGCTGCTGTTGTTTAAGTCACCCTCGCCTAGCATACAAGAGCCGTAATGAGTTAATCCGTCCCCTCAACCCTCAGATTTGAGAGTGACAGCCGAGAGCCAAAGCGCGGGTACCTTCCTGACTCCGGGCGGGGTGCTGTAGCCTTTCATCTGACACCCGAAGGCGCAGGATCACTAAACTGCAGGAGGACCATGGCTGTCTGCTCGTCTGTCATAACTCAACAGGTTCACTGTTTCCATACCTGACTTTTCCGGATTTAAGAGCGACATTTAATCGAGGAGTGAACACACACTGCATTCTTTTAAAAAATAACGCACCAGAACACTTGAACCAAGTATAAAAACATGTTTATATATGTATATATAATAATAATATATGAATAAATTTACTCCCCATAACGTTTTCCGCCTTTACAAGAACAAAATCAATTCTGCATTTTATATGTTAGGCCTGTATTTTAAACGCTTTTAAATTATCTAAATCTATTTAAATTTTTGGTCGTTTATTTAAACGAGTTTTATGCTTACACCATTATAAAGTGCAAGAAAACTAAATTGCCACATATGGCAACACGATAGACACCTTCCAGGAAAGTTTTCCGAAAGTTGCAAAGCGTAATAGACGGTAGTGAGAGCCGGAGCCCGAGCACGGTGCGCTGAGAGTCCGGTGAGATGCGTACCTCTCCGGGTGCTGTTCCCGTCCTCCGCGACGGTGCGGCGTGTGCGCGCTTCACGGTCACGCAAAGTTGGCTCGGAGACCGGCGCTCTGCTCACGGTGCTTTCGGTTGAGAGTATGCACGGAGGATTTAGCAGTCACTGAAACTGACAAGGGGTGCCTTCTCTCCGTAACTCACTCAGTCGGTCTTGTCGGGGCCGTCAAAGGAGACGTGCCGTATCTTCGCGTCCTCCTCCTAATCCCCCGGCGCAAAGCATGACTGCGCCCCGGGACATCGGAACGAGGTTTGCTGGCGGGGCGTCCGATGAGCGACGAAGCCGGAGTGGGCAGAGTGGGACGGCCGGTTCTGCGAAGCGGTGCGTGGACGGGCTGGGAGGCTGGGATCTAATGATGGTGCGGGATGAAGTCCGGCAACGGCGAGCGAGCGCACCGCATGCGGCAGCTCGGGGGGATCTAAAGGAAAACAGCAATTCTCTCCTGCGTGTCTGCTTTAACCCGTGAAGATCAGAGGCAGGGGGCTCATGAGAGTTTAACCCTGACAGCACCTCCCCGGCACCGTCACACAACAGGCATCCGTCCCGATCTACCAGCGTTTGTGGGTTCAGCGGCGGGTAATCGGGAGACGAAGATCACCAAGTCTGTCTGTTTTTAAGCATGCTGTTTATTATAGATAGTAAATCGCAAATTGTCGTGATGAATGTGGTACAATTAATAATCAAATATTTTAAAATGATCCAGTTTCAGACAGGCGGCACATAGTTTATAAACAAGCACGTGTGCAATTAATCATCCACACACATCTGTAAACAAAAGTATAAGGGTTAGGGTGTAAAGGTGAGTAAAACTAAAGCTAAAACTGACTGTTCGAAACTTTTAATTTGCTCGTGTTTTATCGAGTTAGTTTTATCACGATCGCAGCGTTGGGCACCTTGCCGCACAGCCTGCCGACCCACGCCGGCCTAGCTCCGCTGGTACCGGACCAGCACCACTGCCTGTTGGACTCAACCCCTTTCACGCTTGATGGTGGTGATGGTTGCATGGGGTCAAATATTCATAATCACTATTTAAAAGAGAACAAATCAATTTGTGGCAGCACACACTCATATTCCTGGTGCCAATCATTAAGGGCAGTGTCCTTTAAATGGGTTTGACATGCGCAGGAACAGCCCTAATGTCACGGCAAGTGTCACACTGCGCAGGGTGACAGTCCCTCCTGTGTCACCGTTCATCACTTCACTCGCAGCAGCATTTCGGCTTAAGTCACCACGTTTAAATGGTTATGGCAGGAAGTGTGCGGATTCTCCCAGAGGGGGTATAGACGCTGTGCAGAATTCCCCCAGGAGTAGGCACAGGGAAATGGCAGCCAGTATGCTAAAAATGCTGCAATGAAGACAAAGAAACTTAAAAAGTGTAAATGTCCCAACAGCACAATTAAAATCAATTTATAAAACTTTATTTACCAAAATATTTTATAAGCAAGATGCCCCAAAATGCCTTACAGAGGATTTTTTGGGGGTGAAAACCAAAATATTATGGGTATTTCGTCTCGATCCAAGTAACAAAAAAAAGCATCAACAAGCTCAGTGTGAAAATCACATTTAATGAGGTGGTTAAAAAATGGATGCTACACCTACTGTGCAACTGAAGGGAAATACTTTTGAATTAAGGATCTCGACTGGGGCAGAGTGATTACGTGAAAAGCAAACACTGGGTTCAGTCTTGCATTCCTGTAACGGACCCTGCACCCTTTGCAAGTTTTTGTTTGTTTGTTTTTAAGAACCTGCTCATCCCCCTCCTTCCCAACCCCCCCGCCCCCGGCCTGCTGTGAATATTAAAAAAATCAAATTGTTTATTATCCTTCCACGCTGCTTTATGGCACGTTTGGGAATATTTGACCAAGGTTCTCATAAACTCCGCCGTAACAAGGAAGGAGAGAAATCGGCAGGATAACGGCGGCGGAGCCTGTGAATCGTCCCCTGGGGGCCATCGCAGTGCTGCTCCTCGCCGAGAAAATAAAGTATTCTTTAGCTTTATTGAAATTCCCGCTTCTTTCCTTCCCAAATGAGCGTCGCTTATGACAGGAAAATCAACATCATTTCTACTTCACCTGTCTGGAGACAAGTGGGAGTGGTAACACCCACACATTTAAAAGGCTCACGCCACAATATACATCTTAGTCCCCCCCCCATGTGCCCCCCCCATTTCCAGCAGACAGAGCTGCCCTCAGACACTTTGTTAGTTCTGCTCTGCGGATTTCCTCCAAGACTTGCACTTTGTGAAGTTTCTACTGCAGTGTGATCAGGCAGTGTGATCAGGCACTGGCTCCTCACTGTAATATATATTACATTCTCAGGTCTCGCGCGGCACAATTCATTCATTTATATTCGTAAGATATCAATAGTGTGGCTGTAAGATCTTTGCACTAAGAATCGGCCTGCTTGTCACAGACGAGCAGGCCGCCCGTGTCCTGTCACGGCACGCACTGTGCTGGGCGGTTATCACGCTCTGCCTTGTCTTCCCTCTGCTTTTCCCCGCGCCTGACGGATGCAGGGAGACCACACGTCATTCAGGATCAGTCCCTATGGATTATATCAGAGGCCACAAAGATTCCCTCACGTGCACAGCAGGCCGCAGTCCATCTTTGCAGATATAAAAGTAGTTTTTTGTTTCTCCACTCGAACCCTTTTCCTCAGCAGTACAGAAGAATCCTGACCACTTGGCCTCAGTACTTCAACTTGTATTTATATATATATTTATTTATATATAATTATTATTTTTTCCCCCAACTTCGAAACCCAATAGACTGCAGACAGGCAGGTTGTTAAAAATGCATGTGCAACATGCCTGCTGCATCGATGCTTTCGTGACTTTTGTATTTTTTGACGGATACATGCAGAGAATGTCCAGCAGATCTGTGTGTGTGTGTGTGTGTGGAAGCCATGTTGGAGGTATATAAGATGGCTATAGAAGCACAACCAATCAGACCCTGGCAGCTAAGGCTCACATATAATGGGAGGGGCTCATGTTGTGGGGGGTGCTGTCTGCTGGGGTGCATCCACATCAATCGGGGAGGGGGGGCGCGCAAATGCCAACATGCGCCCCCGTAACACCTCGCACTGACTCAACAGCACCCCCCATATCAAGCCTTGGAGAGCGGCCCTATTGAGTGGGTGCTGAGGTCACCTGCTTTAGGGTGACAGACATGCTTCTGAAGGGGCCCCTTAGCTGTCCTAAGAGGTGCTGTACTGTGGCGTCTGTGTCACTGCCACTCAAGTGCCTCCCTCGCCAATGTCCAAGCCTGGGCTTCTGAGCACCGAGAGGCCTTGTCCACTTTCACACTCCACATATTTTAAATAGCCCACTTTTGGTAAACTATGTATTTCTGGTATTACTCCACCCCAAATAACAAACCGCGGCTAAAAATCTCTGAGCAGGCACCTTTCGTCCTTTTTCATTGTTGGGCACTCCGGCCCGTGGAGGAGAGGAAGGTTCCGGCACATCTTCCTCAGCTTTTGTCTGCGGACCATTCAGCCCATCAAAGCCAACAGGACAAATAAGAGGTTTGGCAATGGGCCCAGGCGGCCCTTCCAAGTCGCAGTGAGCCCCGGGGGGGGCACTGCCACAAGCCCTTCACCTTGTCTGACCTCCACACAGCATCACCTCCAAGAGCACCAACGACAGACTTATTTTAGCCGCCAGAGGATCTGAGAGGGAACCTCTTCTTTCCGACGTCACCAAGCAATATTTTTTCTTTCTGAAATTCAAGGAACGACCCTGAGCTCAGCATCGCCATCGCACAGCTGTCCCCACCTCCCTGCAGATAGATCACCCCCCTTCATCACAGAGCATCACTGTGGACTGTAAGCCTGTCGCCGAAAACTCGCCACCATCTCTGGTGAGACAGACCAGGTCTGCTTGGAGCTACTTCCAGCAGTAGGTGGCTTTGTGTTAAATTACAATCCCTTCAATAGAGAACCGCTACGCTTTCGGTTGACCCAGTGATTAATAGCTCTGGCTTTTACTATGTGATGTAGTCAGCCTGTGTGCTGTATAGCCAGGGCAGGAGAACGCAGAGGAGCCTCTTAGTGTCTGTCGAATGTCCCCTGCAGATTAACACCTGCGTGTGACCTGCAGGTCCAGACAAAGCTGGCCTATTGTCAGCTCCATCAGGGCGAGCCCAGTGCCGCTCTGCCGTCTCCATGGAAACCCCAATGCACAAGTCCAGAGGAGCTGCAAACCGCAGAGAGGTCAAAAGAGAAAAACAACCAAGGAAGGCAGCGGATCGAGGATTCAACACTGTAGGGACCTTTACATGAACTCCTAATTAAGCTTTTAACCAATTACATTCTTGATTAAAGGAGCTGCACCATTGAGATGTGGAGAATTTAATTTGACACATATTGAGAAGTTGGCAGATACAACACAGGCCCTCCAAGCTTGTGTTTGGTAGCAGGTGGGCTAATCCTGGGAACGCAGGACGCCGTTTACGGCGGCTGTGCCATCTCACCAAACCGCGGGCGGCTCCATGTCAGGTTACGCACCTCAGAGACACCCTCTGTTATTCAAAAATGTCACGTTACGCAGCAGAAAGCTAGAGTTGAAAAGCATGATTTCCAGCCGTTTATCTCTTGCATGTCTAGAATGTCACCTGTCTGCACATTCATTAGGAAATTAGTAGCTGTCCACAGAACAAAATGTAAGTGTTTTAGGCTGCATGACACAGAGTAATAAGAGTGTATGTAATTTCTGACTGCTAACATTTCATTTACCTAACAGGCTCAGTGTCCGCTGGAAGTTTCTAAAGAAAGGTGTGTTTTCTATGGCCGTTATACAAGCTTGCTGGGTATGTCAGGTTTTCCAGCCTCTTCCCCGACTGCCACGCAGCTGAGCCAAACCCCAGGGGCATGATTGGCTATTAAATGGTCGGATGCATTCCCTCCTCCCCCCCTCCCCCCCGGCTCCTCGTCCCAGGTACACGTCCCTCCCGTAAATTGCCTGCAAGCAAATACAAATCCATTTGGCATTTTGCCTTTACATTTTATGCCAAAACCTGCAACTGTAAAACGTAAACAAATGGGTTTTTTTCCCGGGATGTTTGTCTCGAATCATCGCATACTTCAGAATGACAAGTAACTGCAATCAGAGAAGTTGCTTTGGACATGAAGAGAAAGCTCGCCCTACGGGGGTGGGAGCAGCAGGCCAGAGGATGACATCAGAATGCCGCGGACTGTTTGTTTGTTGCTAATTTAAAAACTCACGCACATATGGTTTGGAGTCTAAAGGGGTTTTTGCCCCAGGACAATTGACAAGAATTATTCTGTTTGGAATTAGAGATATTTTCCCTTATACAGCCTGTTAACAAATACAAATTTGGCTGTGCATGACATTCCTTTCAATGACCTTTAACTTCACACAATGGGTTGCCTTGGGGCTCCTGTGTGCCTGAACACGCCGTTCCTCTGCCTTTATGACCCACTGCTTGGCCAGCATGCTAAGCTAAGGCCTGCAAATCGCCAGTTATCAGGGTTTAAAAAGTCCGACAGGCCAGCCGCTGCAAACTCATTCCCAGCCCTTTCCCAGGTATCCTCTAATGCCGAAATCTCCTCGCACGCAACACTAAGAAGACAAAATGTTGTGAGACACCCAGGCTCAGCTTTGACTGATAAGCCGGGTTTTCGCAGTGAGGCAGCGTCGCCACGAGCATCGCGTCTGTGAGCCCGTGTCACCCTGCAGCTTCCTGCACACAGCACCCTGATTTATCACAGACAGACAGAGGGCTATTTCTGCGTCTGCTGGGAAAAGAACGAGGGGCGGCGAGCGGCTACCCAGAGAGCAAGCTGGCCGGTGCGGGCGGAGGCTTCACACCGCCGCTAAGCCAGCGCGTGCGTGACTGAGTTTCGGCTTGCAGACGCCCTAAAGCCCGTGGCCCTCAATGTCATATACAACCTCCAGCTCAGATCAGACCCCTCAATGGTGTCTATGGGTTAATATAATCAGAATTCCATTAAAAACAAATTAACACGTAAGGAACTACCAGCAGATCAATGGCTCAGTTGTGCAACACAGAGATAAATACTGGTGAAAGTGCTTTTCTCTGTGTGTGTGACAGAGAAGGCGCTTTTCATGCCAAGCCACAATTTCAGACAGTTCCCATGGGACAATTACAGCACTTTACCACTGATTTGGTCACTTTGTTTCGTTAAGATCATGGCCCCGATTATTAAACATTTATATTCGACAAAAGAAAACCTACAAAATTACATAAGTGGACCATCCAAAAATCGCAGCTGTCGTCCATCTGTGTCAGCCAGTCACAATTACATGCAGTTTTCAGCCAGCGTTCACAAATTACAGAAATTTCCCAAATAAATATGCCTTTATCAAGGGGGGGCAGTAGATTAATATTAATAAGTTTGTTACAATTAGTACACGTACAATAACAACAATAATACCATTATTATTATTATTATTATTATTATTATTATTATTAGTAGTAGTAGTAGTAGTAGTTGTAGTATAAGATGGAGGGGGGGAGGAAGCCTGTCAACCTGCAGGCTGCCCCCCCCTTCACAGCCAGGCAGTCTGTAATTGGTAGAAATGTCCCCTGATTGATGGTAAATATATGCAGCCTGGTAAGTGAATAGTAGGCTGATATCAAGTGACACATCAGTGACCCAGATCAGGAGTTATCATTCAAAACCTGGGCAATATACGGCAATTAAATAGAAAGGTCAGGTTTTATTGGAATCTGTCAGAGGTTAAGATTGATAAGAACAATACTTGTCTAATTCTATCTGTATTTTGCAATATTCTTAATGAATAATTGTATTTCTCCCCCATCCTCTGTTCCTCCACAGTTCCTCAGCCATGTTAGTGTGATAAAGTGATTCTTACTGTGCTTTGACACTATTTAAACGGGTGTAATGTCTGTTTTTAATACGTTTTTCTTTTTAACTACTTGGAAACTGGCAACAAAAAGTTCTGCATTGTGTACAAGACAACAGGAAAGGCTTAATTGTTTTTGGGGAAGTGTCCTCTGGCTGGGGTTCACTGCACCCAGCCGGGCGGCATGTGGAGAGAGGAGGCTCCAGTCTAAATCAAATCCCATTTCCCCTCATCACAGGACGACTCGTGTGTCAGCAGACGCTCAGCGTGTCGTCCAAAGGAGGCGCCCCCATACCCCGCCAGCTGGGGGGGGACGATTTGTCACAATCAGAGTTTCCCCCCACGTAATATTGCCATAACACGGAGCGTGCTGGAATGCGATGCAGCACAGAGGTCAGACAGGGGTGAGATGAATAATATTGCTTCGTTACGCTGTGATGAAACTTCCCGCCGGCTCCTTGGAAGTTGAGCCGCGGCGGGGGGGGGGGGGGGGCGGGGGGGGGGGGGGGGGGGGGGGGGGGGGGGGGGGGGGGGGGGGGGGGGGGGGGG
>JABFDZ020000054.1:10787879-10802050 GCA_019775955.2 Pollimyrus isidori | reverse complement strand
ACTCGCGTCAGTTCCGTTTTTCAAACGAGCGCATGTCGCGGTTAGAAATTAATAATTTAAATCATTGGCTGATTGGTACAGGGGCCAAGAGCAATTCTACAGGGGCCCTGGCCCACCCTGGCCCCCGTCTAGAACCGCCAATGTTCTCAACTTAGTTGAAAACTCACTTTTCAAGTGTTAAAAATCACTGAACCTCTACTCGTGTCTCCTTGCACAAAATTCAAACAGAAAATCTCCACCCACCGGGTCTCCAAGCCGTTGTCTTACTATCCGTTCATTCCTCTTTTTCCCATGGTGATAACAGTGCCCACTCTGACACCGTACCGTGAAATCGATGTGTGCGACCGCGCGCGTGTGCACAAGCGTACCTGCGGTGTTGAAGAGGGCGGCTGAGGGTCCCTTTGCCCCCCCATCGCTCATTAGCCCCATATTCGTTCCGAGGAAAGTACGCCTGTTGACAAGCAAACAGTGAACTAGAAAATCGAGGTGCGCGTTAAAAATGCAACCTTGGCCCTTCATCTGAAATTCAATTCGGATGGAGCATTTTAATTACGGGAGCCGCATGAAGGAAAACAAAGCACAATTAAACATTAAACCAACACATACACACACATTTACCTAGACAAAAACACAATAGTAGAAGAATCAACACAATTCCGCGGGATTATTAAACAAAACAACAGCACTCCCATTTAGATTATTTGTGGCATGGTCTGTTTGTAACATATTCCTGTTTGACTCATCCTCCGCGTAGCGTTACTATATTCACAATGTTTAACCATAGCAAACATAGACTGGCTGGCAAATCAGACTGATTTTTCTTCTGTTTATCTTTAATTTCGAGTGATAAATTTATCTTCTTGATATTATAAACAGTTGTTTAGTGAAAGTCCTATGTTGTACTTCAGAAAATAGTCTAGGTATTCAATTCATAATATTACACGAACTTTCAATACCCCTTCCCCCTTCGAAAATGTGATGCAAATGGCCACACAGCACTTGTCAAATTAGGGCAGGTGTCAAACTTCCGGCACCACATGTCACCTTTGATGGGGCCCGGGGAACGGGGAGGCCAGCTGCTGTTGTTCTCCCGGGTCTTTAAGATCGGATCAAAGCGGAGAGCACCCCTCCCAGTAAGCAGTCCCAGAGAGAAGACTGTCCCCCGGAGCCGGCAAGGTCGCCCCAAAGGCCGTTGTCACAGGCACGTGCTGTCACTCCCGAGTCAGACCTGTCGCGTCTCCCAAGACTGGCACCGTCACCTGTCATAATTTCATTTAATTGGTTAATCCCAAGAAGGAGGTAAAGTAACCGTGACAGAGTGAGTAACGGTCTGCACGCCGTTAGAGATCAGCGCTAGTTTCAGTCATCATGTAGTTTCAAAGTGGGATCGTCTGAGTAACATCGTGTCTGACATACGCACTTTCAGACTGAGCAGAGTGCAGAAAAATGCATTTAAAGTTTAAATCGACCCAGTGCTTTCTAAGATATTATCGCAGATCACAATGAACTGCTTGCCATGCCAATTTAGGTGGCTCCGCCATCCTGTCTAAAAAAAAGGGACAGACTAAGAGTGGACGAAATCTTTTATTTGTATGAGAACAATCATCAGTAATTTCTCACATGTAGGGCACGGAGTGGCATCATGCTTCCTTTTCGCGTCGACTTCGCTTAACATAAAATAAAAGTTTAGAGCCCCCCCGGTAATTTAGCAATTTTAGATTTTGAGTCTGACTGAGTCACCGTGCATAACCATCCCCAATCTCTGCAAACGCTGGAAGCGCGCAATACGGTGGCCGGTTGCAAGGAACGGCTGAAAATAAATAATCCAGTTTGTGCCGGGACCTCCGCAATGAATGTACAAATCAACGCATCTCCCTCGCTGGTTCTTATTAGCGCACCGACACGTCTTTTCCACATCAGCTTCTCTTCATCCCAATCATTGCCTATTCAGGTACTGTGCCGAAAAGACGCTCTCCAAAAGAAATGGCTGGCATTTCGCTAATCATGTGGAAGTTGAAGCTGCCCGTGTTGGAATCAAGAACCTCAAAGAATGGTGGAATTGGGTAATTCAGAGCCATGCAACAGCACTGTCGCCGAAAAAGAGCCTTACAAACCCTATTGGGGAAGTACTAAAGGTGTTAAAGTGAGCCGATCAGCCCGGAATATTATCGTAGAACAGGCCTCCTAGAAAACAGTCGTGGCAGAGATTCGGCGTTGGATAAGCATTACTGTCTTATCTCATTACTCAACACACTATATATTCATCCGTTGTCCAAACGCTTATCCTGGTCAGGGTTGCGAAGTGGGAGGGGGGGGGGGGATACTTGGAGCCTATTCCAGTCGGCGTAGTGTACAAAGAAGGGGGCACACGATGATACAGTCAATCACGTCGCACAATCTAGCGACACGTACCAGTTTACCCAACTGCTTGTCTAGAGACTTTAGATTGCGGGAGGAAAATCACGCAACCCGAGGGTAAACGCGAGCTCCACGTGCACAAACAGCAGAGGTGGGGTTCAAACCCTCAACCACTGACCTGCCCAACTCTATATTCATGAAAAATAATATTGTTTTAGTTCTAATTCACGTGTATCACATAACCCTATTCTGGGAGGCAATTCAAAGCAGAGAGAAGAAACATATCAGAGGGAAAAAAGATAAAAAGGTTTAAATCAATACTCACGTATATCAACTTCCGCAAATAGATGCACAGATCAAAAACGGAATCAATAACGTTTGGTCTCAATGATGCCCAAAGTCTTTGAGCCTGAACATTGTAGGCCTACCTGTGTTTATGCAGCATACGTGTTAGACTTAGGCACATGCATGGATAGCTTTTAAGAAATACAGAAATTCGTGTTTTGAGATAAGACAGAAAGTGAAGTTCTTCTTCCTGGACACATTCATGTGTTGAGGTTAACTGGACGCAGATAAGACGAAACTATTTACCGGGGTTAAAAGTGAAGGGAGGCCCAGTGCGAGCGTCTGCTAAAGGGCACGATGTGATTGATGGCGCCCTGCTCTAAAAACCCAATCTCTTTTCATTGATTATCTTTAATCTGCGTCGATATTACAGGATAAAAAGCGTAAGAGAAACACTTATCATACATGTGCCATGTGTCTTTGTGGAAACGCAGTTCTAGCACGTCTGCGTCCACGCCGTAAGGATTCTCCACACTTAAAGATGGACGAATGAATAAAACATCACGCAGATTTTTATTTTCGACGTTAATAGGCTAATAGAAACTCCATCGCATGTAGACCTTGCACGGAGACGGCACTCAGCCACCTTGCTGCGCCGACCTTTTTGTCTCCTCAGTGTGGGACATAAATACCCAGGCTCTGTCCTCATCCCCAGACCGGCGATAAGCCCTCAGACCAGGGGCATATTTTCATAGCGCAGCGTGAGGCGGATGGAGGCGACGCCCCGGCACCCCCAGAGCAGACTGTTTTGCGACCTCATCTTTTTCAGCGGCGTGATCAAACGGCACAGGGGAGACCGCATCACACAGCCCCACGACTGCGTAGGACCTGGAAGAGCTTTTCAGGTGACAGGAATTTTAAATTTAAAAAGGACAACCTGCCGTCTACCATAACTTTCCCCTGTGGAGAAGACGCTGGGTACCTCGGTTATTTACCCATTTTATTAGCGCATTAAATGTGCATAAAGAGGAACCCATTGTGTTTTGTTATATATTTCATAAAACCCCATACGGCCCCTTGTTGCTGCTCAGGTTCAGCCACAAGGACATACTCTACGTCATCAACTGCTCCACGTTTAAAGTATCTTGTTTTTCCTCAAAGAAAAGAACCAAAGTACACATATTCTTTAACAAAAGCATAAAAAATGACGTCCACAAAGTGAAATACGATGATTTCTTAAAAGTCTAATTCGTATCATAGCGCAGTTTTCATGACTTCCCATGGAGCGCGTTAAAACAAAACATTCAGCACTTATGCTCTATTACGTGCGTATCCAGAAAGATCAAGGGGAAAAAATCATACAATTCACAGGAGATTTTGCTGGGGATTGCACAGTGAGAGTAGGACTTGATAACACGTTAAATCAATTAATACCCCCGGTACTGTTATACAACTATACATTAGACAGATACATCTGTAGATACAACTACACTTAATAATACCTTGGTCTTTGATCTGAAATGAAACCCTACACGATTGCGCTGTCTCCGCAGAGTATATTCCAAAACATTGCTGTCAAGATAAAAATTGATGCTAAAACCCGCATCGATTTAATGTTAAAAAGCTTCTTTAGTCGCCATATATCTTCCGTTACCTCTGCCTTTTTCTAATACAAGATATAATCGGGGATTGGGTTTTTGTAACGGAGAAGAGCAGTAAAATGCAACAAATCAATATCACTGAAACATTTCTAAAATAAAATAATAATAACGATTTAATGACTTTTTTGGACAGGGTTTACCTATGCAAATCTCAGCCAAAGGTAAGCTTAGACCTTCATCTAATATTACATCTCCTACATCACCCCCCACCCCCCAGAACAGAGGATGAAAGAAGAAATAAGGCACCGCTTTCCCGCTTGGTCAGCGACTCCAACAAGTTGTACGTTTGTCATTTTAGATGTACTAGTGACTTAGAGAGTAGGTTAAATTTAACCTACTAAAGCCAATTTAATTGGGTTCCATTGTAGATCTGCTCTCAAAATCAATGTAGGTGTGATTTTACGGGACGCTTCCACGTTTTAGAAATGAGTAGGAATTAAGCACTCCGACCCCTGGTCCAGATCAGGTAAATATTCCCGGCGTTTTATAATAATGGCAACAATGACTGGTGTCTTTAAGGGCTGAAACTCGCGCTCAGGAGAAAGTTCCACAGTAATTAGGTTATTAATGCAATGTGCCAGACAATTAAATGGGCGAGGCAGCGAGTCGCTTTGGATGAAAGTGTCAGCATAATAATTAGATTTGAAAATGACTGCAACAAAATCCCAGAAGGAAAATACTCGAAACAATTCTGTGCAATCATACACTTGTATAGGCATACCTGAGCATAAACGGCAAGAACAGAGGGCCAGCTTCGACAGACGTAAAGTTATACATTTTTCATTTGTGCCTCCAAGGAAAGTATTCAAAGAAAAAAAACATGCAATGGGATTGAACGTTCACCAACGGGGCTGTATGGAAAGTGGCTTCAAGTAAGCGAAATAAACTTAGCGAGCCCACTGTATCCATCAAACTGTGCCATTTACTTTTAAATATTATTAGCAGCATTACAAAATGTATTTTCTTGGTTTTCTGAAAATTATGCACTTCCTATGTCTCTTGTGCCACCTTCCGGATCCGAGAGGAAAATAAATTTACCTTTAAATGATCGTGCGCTGTATGTCTGTATTTGCACAATCGTACGTGTGTCTCTTTATAAACACAAGCACGGTTAGCCCAGATGACTCTGGAAAAAGCTCCACTATCAGAAAAAAATTGCATGTATGAGAATGAATAATCAAGTACGACTTTGTACTTAAATAAGCAACGAAAATGTTTGAACTCATACGAGTGATCGTCATAGACAGGCCCTTAACGACATGTCAACACGCGATGTTTTAGTTTACATGTAAAATTTGGAGCAAAAGTCATCTGCATTTCCAAGCTGCGTCCACACAAGGAAAACACGAACGACTGAACCTGTTTTATATTTTCCTCAGATTCAATAAACAAAAAGGATGAGTCGATCTGCGACACCGAGCCTGATAAAATGAAGCTTCTGTCAGCACGAATGCGTATCATTCGGCCGTCATATTTACGTAAACACATCTGAAATCTTTTTTTTTATTATTCTTGATTTATTAAACAAACTGCATGTTGATTTGTCTTTGACAGGAGGGTTCCGGATGTTATTTAAATTTTACATTCCCTCTAGTTACAAGTAATTGTCCGTTTTCCGTTATTTCAGTGTTCTTGTTTGTGATGAGCTCAAGAATTTTCCTCACGTCTTACCTGATTATTTACTGGTCGCAAATAAGCAACCAATACGTTTAGCAAGAAAATGCAGATATTTTGAAAACAAGGTTATAGAAGAGACGGGAGAAGAGAGCTATCTATCAAGACTAAAACATCAATTAAATATATAAGAATCAATGCACCTGTATATGAAAGCGTCACATCGATCATTCAAAGGGTGACGGAAGAGGGGATAACACGAGTGTGATTTCATTTACATCTTCAGGACAGTTAGACTGCAATTCGCCTATGCAAAAGACACATAACAAAAATATCGATTTGTACCCAAGTTATTTATTCCTTTCTTTTCTTCTAATTTATTTATATACAACGCACTACCAGTTCAATCAAGACTATTTTACTGTTGTGTTGCTGGCAATAAAGACTCAGAGCAATGAAGATTTCTATTAACTTCAGATGTGACATTTTCCGAAGCTAATACCCCATTAGTAGAGTCTAATATAGCTGCTGGAGAGCTCTGTGGCTGTAGGCAGCAATAATGGCCGTTAGTCCGTGTGTGTGTGTGTGTGTGTGTGTGTATGTGTATGTGTGTGTTTGTGTGCTATGGGGAGTTGGGTTGAATCTTTTCAGAAAAAGCTAATCTCCGGGACCCACAACACCCGTACATTTAGAATCAGAATTACAAGACAGAGAGGACATGGTGCACGTTTACCTAGAAAGTGATCACTAATTTATATAGTCGTCTAGGAAAACGAGAACACTGAGATGCGTTTTAATACTGCTTGGTCTACACCTTATTCTGGATCTATGTGTTTTTCTAGCGCTGTTTTAATACGCATGTCTTTATTTTAGTGAGGTCTGCTGGAAAATGCATTCCATATAAAGGACGTTATTATACTTGCTTCTCGGCAAGCTCTCTGTAGCTGAGTGGCAGCCATGAACTGTGGAAATACCGCGCGCCACACTCAGACCACACAGAACTGTGGTGACGGACTCTCACTGTAATCTGCGCTAATAGGTTAAGAGGAAAGGGGAAAATCAGAGCCGTCCCGGTTTGGCCGATGGGGGCCCCCTGGGTACACGGTGAGGCAGGCAGATTTTCGTTGGTCGCTAAAATGTGCGGATCGGGTGGCATATTCCAGAAACAGTTCATACATGTATTTGTGCATTTGAAAGGACCCCTGCGGATTGATTATTCCCATCGTGTAATTAATAAAACTGCATTCGGTATTATATTTTTTATGCGTGTCTTAGGAGTGAAATAACGATATATGCAGTTATTTGCTTAATTGATGTCTAATCCTTTCAGCATTTGAAAACCACAGATCTCGTGGAATTTCCCCGTTTTCCTTAACAAGTTGTTGTTAATACTAGGCCCTACTACTACTACTACTACTACTACTACTACTACTAATAATAATAATAATAATAATAATAATAAACTGTTGGAAAGCCACCGGCTAATTTCTTATTCCGAGGCCCGAAGAGGAGTTCCGTCGCTCCGCGTCCAGCATCAGTCGCCCGTCACACACACCATCCTGTCCCCAGGTAACGCGACCCCAGGGTGCAGCTCACCCATAAACTTCAGCACAGTGACTCACTTGACAGCGGCTGATATCCTACCATGTTTCTTTTTCTTGAGACAGGGGGTTGTGTAATTATTTCTGAGATATGCATTCCTATTTTACAGTTACGATTCTACACGCAACAGGTGTCTTGTCCTTGAACATCAACGACCGCGGCAAAGACAGTTAGCAGCGATTCCATTGAATCTATAGCTACAGTGCAATGACGTATACGTCAGTAAACAGCAGCATTTTGTTACTAGTGTTTCGTGAATTCAAATGCCGTCAACCCCTACCCCGAAACCTGCAGATATTATACTTTGCTTTATTTTCAAGAGTCAATAATAATAAAAAAAACATGACCGTATAAACTTGTCCAAATAGGTCCAACTAGTTCATACTGGCCAGTCTGATTTATGATTTTTTTCACAGTCCACAATTTGTCTGCCAGTGACTGATATGCGTGTGAGATACAAAGGATGCAAAACATAATTTTCGACGCTGGAAGCCTATTTCCAAAACTCACACTGTCAGTCATAAAATGCATTTGTGTTAGACAAACACTGATTATGTGGAAACAAAGTCAAGACTGTTTATTTTTGCACAATTAACTTCATCGAACTCTATGGCTAAGTGGAATTGAAGATCTAATACCTAAACAGCTAAAAATGACCAAACTAGGCTCATACTGACCAGTCTGATTTGTGATTTTCTACACAAATCACATGTGCTCAGCTAGTCATTGGTAAGTGTGTGTATCAGACAGGCTGACAGCGTGACCCCTTCTACCTCACGCACTTATCAGTAACTGGCAGACGAAATATGGACTGTGAAAGGATTCACAGGTTTCGGGAAAGCCGCCAAACTGTCTATACCGCGGTTATGGACCGGAGTAATTGAAGCACAGCAAGAAAAAACGCTCTATAATAAAACAAGAAAACTTAATACCTCACTCATAATTCAATTCATTGATTCATTTCCGTAATTGAATTAATTTAACTTGTTAATCGAAGTAATCTCTGTAATTACGCCGCTTTAATGTAATTGAATTGTGATTAATGACAAAGAAAAACAATAACATGCTGAAATCCCCTTATAGTGGACTTCAAGAGAACTGGTAAAACAGTCCGTTATATCCAAAGTTCGTTATATCCAGAGTTGCTGCTTGACCAGAATACAACTACAGGACTATTTACAATGCCACACCGCAGCAGACATACTTGTGATATTGATTATTATATTGTACATCATGTAGTAATCCAACTTTATAACTCTAGTCTCTCTAAATCTAATTTTATAAGTATATCTAATTTAATAGAGCGTGACTATTAATAGGCCTAATCCCGACTGCGTATCTGCGCTGGATATCACCGGCACGCCACGGGCCTTTATAGCCGAACAAAACTACAGCCAAAAGCGACCCGGGGACCAAATTGTTTGTCCGTTATAAGCGAAATTCCGTTATATACCAGTCCGCTATAACGGGATTTTTATGTAGTAATTTTTCCCATCATGTCTAACCATCGTAGGCTGTAGAATAGGGTACCATCAAAGCGCCGATTGTAAGTCTCAAGAAAAATCATTTTTACTTTATTGATTTCCTGTATCCCTCCATAGCAAGCTATCAGTTAAAGCCAAGCGCCGTCTCTTGGTTTATTAATTTATTTCTCTCTGTTGGATAAGCGCGCGGGGAGCAGGGGCCGCCTTTGACAGCGGAGGCGAGGGTGGCCACCGGAGACGGGAGGTGTTATGATGCGCCCTCCCCGCCCTCCGGAGGTTCTCAGACTTGTAAAATAGATCTGATAAGACCGTTTTAAGCTGATTTTTCGGCCTGACTAGCTTGACATGGAGGAGACGGCTCAAACAGCATAACGGGCGCTCTTGTCAGCCGGGAGCCTCACTGAGGTATTTCCTAGCAATGAGGTGGAACCGGAGTGGAGCCGAGAGCCAGTAATGCTGAATATTCAAGCCCCTCCTTTGCAGTGAGGACTACGATGATCTCGCTAAAGCCGAAACTGACAAGCGTGACCAAACCCCGTGCAACAGTTACTAGCGATTTTAACACGGCATGCAAAGGCAACACGGCCTGTCCCTCAGATCCAGTCGCATTAACAAATGCGCAGGCTCGCGCACACAGCATCGGACAAACGCTCGGGAAGTTTGTAGGAGGGAAGAAAAAGGATTACGATGTGCAGAAAGAAATCCATGCCAATTTGAACCACTGCTTCTCTGTATCCCTTAATTATAGACATCCAAAGGGAGCATGTACCTTTAAAACAAGTACGAAACAAAATCTTACAAGGGTGTCATTGTCTGTAATTAAGAAACATTTTTTAAATAATTGTATTGTATTTGAGCAATTACCTACGCAATGTTATTTTGTCATTTCGTAACTATGCTGAGGGCATGAACCCACCATACCCACTACTGTTGCGAGACAGAAGACTCTCCCAGCATCAGGGGGCGTTATGGACAGGATGCGAATGTATTGCAGGGAATGCTTTGAGATTATTGTTTCGGAGGCAGCATAGTTTTAGAATGGAGAAGGAAACTGGAAGAGCCCAGAGGAGGGTGCGCACACTGCACACGCAGAGCCGGAGGCGAGTTTTGAACCCCTCACCCTTGAGGCATAAGGCCAAAGTGCCCCCCATGCTATCCATGTTTAATGAGTCAGTGTTTCAGTCAAACTCTCAGATCACCTTCGTAGGCTAACGCCTGAAACATTTAAGACAGAAAAGGCTTTAGAGAATTCTCATATTTAGAGGGACGTTTCTGTGTATCCTATAATGTTGAACTAGAGGAGAATGTGATTAAAAACAGCTTATTGGCATTTTCAAACTGCACTCTGAGCCAGCAGAGAAAGCAGCTCCTTCCTGAGCTGCAGTGAGGAGGATCACATGCAGGCAGATATGTATCCCGCACGCGGGAAAAGCAGCTGGAGAGCCGCCCTGTTTATTCAGTGCACATGACATTTAATTTACTGAGAATCGGTGGAGAAAATGCTTTGCATTCTGTAGACACAGCAGTGAAGCCCTGCACCAACTGCAAATGGCAACCAACCAGGGAAGGAGACCCAAGCACCACGCCCCATTAAGACCTCGGCCAATTATCTGTGAGAGATGCCCGGAAATGCTGTACCTTGCTCTGGGTAGATCCAATCGGCTTAGAGTGAGCCTGTGGCACCAAGTTCCTGACAGTCGCCCATTTTGATGGCTCTTTGTATTGTGTTTCAGGTAAGGGGCCTAACTGCAAATAGTGGTACATTTACATCCGCTATCATTCCTGCAGCACCTGCCACACTCAGAAGAGGACGCTGTCAGTGGGACAAAGGAGCATGTTTACATTTGGTGCTGCTGGCAGGGTGCATTCTCTGTAAACATGCTAACCTTGTTAGCGGTGACGTATAGGCGGGGAAAGTCACTTGCACAGCCTATAGAAAAACATTAGCACTGGTTATCGCTGGAGGTGGGCCCTGCTGTACGGGGGCAGGATAACATTTACATGAGCTATCACTGCCACACGCGCTGTGCGGAAAACAGGGGAATGTGTTTACTCACTGTAAATACTTACAGATGTGGGGAAATGTTTACAATTGCCATCACTGCTGAAGGGGCTGCCCTATAGACTGGGCTAAATATTTATGTTTATTATCTGGAGAGATGTAACTGGCCTATACACAGGTTTACTGGAGGGTGGGGTCGGGTTGGGGGGGTTTGCTGAGCACAGCACAGACACTGTACGGCGATAAGCCAATAAATGAATCTTCTGATATCAGGCCTGTGACACAAACGTGGCTTGGCCATCTGGTCCATTGGGGACAGCCACATTGTGTGCAACAGCTGTAGCTGTGATTTTCTGGATTGCCAGCAAGGGGGGGGTTGCCACTGAACAAAAACCCAGTTATTTTTACAAGGTGCTAACCTCATAGGAGCATGTCAGCCACCATGGTAATTTTATTTGTAAAATAATATCATAAATGAGAGAAAATCAACAATGTAATTCAGAGTGGGGTGTTTTTACAATTTATAGGTCAGAAGCAGTAATTTTCTGGATTTTAAACAAATTTCTATAAATTTAAAAATGCAAGTGGCCAGATTTTACACAGGGACAACAGCTGTCCAACAATGTATTATTCATCTGTGCGCCTTAATTGTATATTTACACTCATTAGTCTGCGGCGGAACGCCAATAACATGAACACACTGTTCAAATCAGCACTCAATTTGTAGACACAGGTACGCAGTCACACACATTTCAGATCCAATTTAGTGTGAACTGCTTCGACGACTCCCATTTTAATTAAACCGGGACGCCGGCCCCGCCATTTGGAAACAACAGTCAGCAAGAGGTAATCTTTTGTCGTTACAGCGCAATGTGTTCAAATGCATCCGACCGATTCCTATCGCGTCGCGTCCCTTTGAAATTAAGATTTGAATAGCAAGACAGAGAAATGTGCGTGCTGCTCGCTCGCTTTGCACAAGCATGTCCCAGCCATTAGCGTGCACAGCGGGTCTCTAATAAAGTATTCATAGAGCCCTAATGTAGTAGTAATTAGAAAATGTCTTATTGGAATTTGGCAGCTTAAACAGGGTATTCACGGGGTTTCAGGATCATACACGTGTGTTCAGAAAATACCATCCAGTGGGATCAAAGCAGTGTCGTGCTTACAGACCAGATGTTCAGGTCCGACGTTGTATAAATGCTTTGAATGCAGGAGTTTCATCGGTTAAGCGCGTTTTATTTATAGACGCACATCTTCCAAATTACAAATCTGTTGTTCGCATTTGACCTCACGTTTATATAGTTTGGGGTACTCCGGGAAATTTCCTAGGAAATAATAAAAAACGAGAGACATACAATAATAAAACAGTTTAATCAATACGTGTATTTATTGCCCTGTAAAAGGTCCCATCTACCCATTTGTAATAAGCACTTCTCCTGAAAGGACCGCTGTGATTTGGAGAGTGTCTCCGAGTGTCACTGGGGCGGACAAAGCGCAGGATCACCGCGGGGCTCCGCTATAAGTGCGGAAAAGGGAAGGAAAGCACCATCCGTCCCAGCGGAATAAGGACGCGGTTAGGCAGGGAAAGGATGAGTTCAGCCTGCCTGTGGTGATGCAATAGCGCCGACTAATGTCGACGCGGTGCATTCACGAACGAAGCACATGCTATCAGCATAACTAACAACCAGAGGTTCACCTGTGTACAAGTATTACAAGGTCACGGTTTCACGCTAAAATAATGGTAATAAATTTTATTTTGTAGGGGTGGGTGCGTTGGAACCCCGAGAATAGTTTCTGCCATTGATCTTGGTGATTTAATATTTTGGTGAAAAAGATCCGCGAGAGCAAAGCGCTGTCTCAGTCATGCTTGGGTGTTCCTGACCGTGACCTAACCATAAATAGCACTTAATTAAAACCCGAAATATTTCAATGATCAAAACTGCCCCGTTTAATTCCGACAAAATAATTGCATTTATATTTATATCACACCTATTTTATGACTCCCAGCGTGCGAACAGTGAAAGGTTTTAATTCAATGCTTGACTTGGGCACAAAAAAATGAGGTTACAAGCAAGGAATATGTGAAGTTGCTGAATGTTATTTGGACTGTTAGTTTTTTTTATGGCAGAACGTAATTTGGTCGGTCCGATCCGATTTCCTTCCTACTTTCCGTTGTTGCACTATGCAAATAGCTTCACTTTGTCTGCGGAAATATCCCGTTTTCTTTGGTGAGTGAGGAATTTACAAAAAAATTAATTTGATTGGATTAATGAGTGTTTGGATTGAACGATAATTGCATGGGACTAATTATGTGGTGCTTTTTCATCGCAGAGGAATGTAAATAGTTTGCTTTAGCACTGACTCACTCGCTCGTTTGGCATCGGTCTCATATACCAACTACGCCAGGGGTGCAAATTGTTTGCTAAACCCATTTTCCCTCGAAATACCTTTCATAATGTCTTAAATTGGTGCTGGGAAATCAGCTCTATTGATTTGCCCAACTCTCAAAGGTTTATATAAGAAGGAATGCATCCAGAAATTTATGAGGAATGATGGTCTCTTGGCAATAGGTTTCGGACTCCGGTTATTTCTGTGCTCAGTTCAGCTGTGATTAATACACATGCACTGGCCACTAGTCTTAGATTTTTAGCTGTCGACTGCAGTGTTAGGGCTTTACCAAATTTTCAAGAAGAGTGGGTGGGGATTTTCATGTACTCCATCCATCCATCCATCCATCCCTGCTTATCTAGAACAGGGTTGTAGTGAGTCTGGACGTTAATTGAGAAAGCACAGGGCACAAGGTAGCATCGATTAAATGGTTGTCCATTGCAGAGCACGCACGCACACTCACACGCACGCACGCACGCACGCACACACGCACACACACACAATATGCGTAATTTAGTTTGCCCAGCCATGTGTTTTTGACACAAACACAGGGACATGCAAACCCTGAACACACAAGGTCAGGGCGGAGAATCAAACCCACAACCTTGAGGCCACAGTGCTGCCTCTAAATGAAGGGTTGGTTTTGATGAATGGGTTGAGGATGCCAGAGAGAAGCCCCATTTTGGGGGGGGGCGCGGGGCGCGCCCGGCCCCGCGCGGGGGGGGGGGGGGGGGGGGGGGGAGGAAGGGGGCGGGGGGGGGGGGGGGGGGGGGGGGG
>JABFDZ020000054.1:10750931-10762399 GCA_019775955.2 Pollimyrus isidori | reverse complement strand
GCTGGCGAATAAACAGGCCTCAGATTGCCCTGACCGCATGCGGGCCCCTTAGCAGGCTCTCACCTCCGCGAGTCACAGAGTCAGAGAGCTCGTGAATAAACAGACCTCACTGTACCCTGACCGCATGCGGGCCCCTTAGCAGGCTCTCACCTCCGCGAGTCACAGAGGCAGAGATGGTAAGTGTGGGAACAAGCTGTGCAACCCGGGGTGGGGGGTAGGTTTGGCTCCACTGCTCAGGGCACCCACAAGAGCCCTCATATAAATTCCAGGTGGACTTCCTCTTTCGCTGGACTGTGACTGACTCTAGTGCTAGTAGTTAATAGCATGTGAAGCTAAGAAAGTGTGAGAGGCGGGAATGCTGATCGCTGCCTGCCATGTGGCCAGGCGCCTTGTCGATATCAACCTTGCCAACTGCTTCTACTAAAAGGGGCTCTGCCCTTCTAATGCTTTACTGCCAAATGAAATTGAGCATGACCAAGTGTTTCTATTACCCTTCAGCATTATTACAGGGGGAATGAATTCCAGCATTTCTAGACATTTATGGTATTGATGTTCAAGCACTATTGGCGGTGAATGTTTATAATTTTCCACCCGGAAAACATTTAGTCACTGTGCTAAAAAAACACCCGCCATCATCTTTCTTGACACATAAATAAAATTATGCATCTAGGCTGACCCAAGCAAGAGTCACATGACACTTACTATTAAAAACTCCCAAAAAACAATGATTTAGACACCATGAGGTCTGAATTCCCTTTAGTAGGATTTTGTCTGGGTGCCACGGGGGGTGTTGAGATCCAAAGGCTCCACCATGACCATTGTATACCTCTGCTAACCATGAATTTGTGGAGCAGCAGCATGCCGCTGATGTCACCCCACACCCGGAGGAACTCGGCATTTATCAAATATGAAAACACGCGTAATGGAAACAGCGGGGGGCTGGAGGGGGGCGTTATCAAAGCTGGAAATGCAGGCGCTTAGCTTATCACAGCCTCAATGCTAACATGACCCTACAGATTCACGCAGGGCCTCCATCAGTGGTCGAGTCTGCAGGCATTGCTGGTCCCTTTAACATCCAATTGCTCCAGGGACTGTTTGCGCCTGCTTTCTCAAAAAAATGTACATCACATTGTAATGTTAGACAAGTCTGTGGAACACCTGTTTTATTCACTATATTCCCTCAAGGATGAGCCTAACTGTTTTGTGCAGATATTATGACACAGCAGGACGGGCTGGTTCTTTCCAGGAAAAGCAATATGGACAGACCTAAGAGCCTGAAGGGAAGGATCCGGAACACAGGCATGAACTGCTGTGCTTCATTCAGGAGGAGATAAAAAAAATCTCTGGGGAGTGAGATGCAGCCACCTGTTCAGTGCTGGCGGATATTAGCTGGTAGTTAAACTGCTCATCCCTAACTAGTATTTTGCACCTGTGACCTCACAGGGTTCGGCCTATATTTTCGTAATGGTCTTCCTGCCCCCCCCAATTTAATAGAGGAGAGATAATCTTAGAGAGGAGGGCACTGGACCCAAAGACAGCTGCTAACAAGAGTGTCAGTATGCCCAGCAGAACCTGGAGAGAAATGCAGGTGAGAAAGAGTCAGGGCAGATTTTTGAGGACATGAGGTGGGCAGGCCCTCCTGTTTCAGGAGAGTAGCCGATTTAGATTAGTCAAAGCCGAATTTTCCTGCGACATCGACAAGATGCTTATTTACCAAACCATCCTTATTAAACCGCGTTTCTCCACGTCAGTTCCTTTGATGGAAGATTTCGTCCACCCCCCAGCAACCCCAGAAACTAAACAAAATATGTACCATTTGCGGTAAATATGCAAAACGGTTTTCCGTTTATTTCTTTACGTGCAATCGAATCCAAGAGCCGGTGTCAGCCAAATACAGACTGACGGAGGCTCAGTTTTAATTCGCATTTAATGGCTGCCTTCGCCTCATGTGCACCGATGTACTTTAGAAAACAAAAGAATAATATAAGGATTTTATTGCATATATAGAAAAATGTTGCAAGAGCAATAACAGCGTGAGGGCTGACAAGTGTTGAGTTTCAGCTTCGCGTAACCGGATTTGTGAGTGAAAAAAAGTCGAGAAGGCGCACGTGTCCCAACTCATATTTCTTTTCCCAAACGTCCCGCTTTGTATAAATTGTAAGTTGCTGGAATCCTGCTTAGACCAGACCCAGAAAGGGGGAGGAGAGGGGATGTCAGGGACAGCGTGAAATTGCTTTAAACATGCCATTCCCCGCTGCCCAGACCTTCACGCCGCCTTAAAAGCCGGAGCACCGGGCACGAAGCGCTCTTTTCAAAGTTTACTTACAGCAAGTGCGTAAAAAGCCTGCATTTAATTTTTCTTTTTTTGTATCTTTAAAATTGTATTTATTTATTTATTTATTACGAGGTAAAGCACCGAGTCGACTATTCCAGCACCATCCCGGGGCTCACAAAGGAGAGGCTGCGTCTCTGATACCATCGTCGCATTTTAATCTGACTGGGAGAGAAGTCTGGAGCAGCCGCGCATAATAGAGAGCCGTCAGAAGTTTGAGAGGATTTATACCCCATCCCGGATTGCTGAGATTGTATAAAATGCACCTATTTGGATTATCTCCATATTTCGTCTGCATCGTGTTTATTTACAGAAGCTTGGCAATTGAATCATTTCAAGATTATTATGATGATTACCAAGGAGGTCAAGGAGATTTCCAGGTACGTATTCTCAATTCACACACATTTTTTTGTTAATGCGGTTGCCTTTTTTTTTTTTTTTTTTTTTTAAAAATCAAATTAGATTTACACACTGCTACAGTTGCTCACGGTAACCGATTCTTTTTGTGATATATTATGATTGGGTTTTCACCTATATATAATTAGCCTTATTTCACTAAAAATCTTGCACTAGCCTTTGTTTTGTAGGAATGCGACGTTATTCATTAAGCATTTTCCCATTTACTGTGTGATGAATTTGAACCCTATTCATGCATTTATTAATGTGTTTATGGGCTGTCAATGGCAGAGTGGCACTGCGGTCTACTTTTAGCGACATTAGGGACCGGAGTATACTGATTTGTATGTTAGAGATTCCGCATGTCGGATGGTCCTCGCACGCGCACAGGTGTCGGGGTCAAACAGCGGGAGTTTGTGCGCGTTTGTCCCCAGATGGCGGCGGGCAGAAAAGAGAGAGACGATGATCTGCAACAGCGCTATTCAAGTAATATAGTGCTCTTAATTTCCACGCGATAATAATTATTACTTTCTAGATGTCTAAAATGCCCTCTGTACTGCCTATCTTGCGTCATCATCATCATTATTATTATATAATATTATTTTTATTATATTATATAATATTACTACTAGTAATATTATATTATATATTACTATATAATAATAATAATAATAATAATAATAATAATAATAATAATAATAATAAACAGGTGATTTATATACATTTTTGTATAAATGTGTTAAATATAGTTTGGAAACTTGCTGGGAAAATGCTTCCACGCCGCATTTCGACCTCGCTTCACTTGTAGGTCACCGAGCGCCACAGAACTTTCGTGTCCTGCTGCGACTTTACTCCCCGACAAATTTCTCACGGCTTTTTCTGCTTTTAAACCTTAGTATTTCTGCTCATGCTCACGCTGCTATTTATCATATCCCATGTAAACCCCCGCAGATCCAGACTGTCCCATATGCAGAATTGCAAATTAAGTGCCTTGCCAATATGCCTACACCCCGTGTTCGGTATCTGAGCCTTATTTCAAAACGGCAACCGAGAGGCATGAAGGCGTTGTGATTATTAGGTGGTTATTGTGATCCTTCCATTTTGCGTTATAAATATTTTTGGTTTTAAAAGCAGGATACCCTTTTGCTTCGGGGAATGTAAGGTTAGTGTAATGTGACTTATTGCTCTGAAATCTGCTGCAGAGTTTTCCGTGTATCTCCCTGTATATTTAATGAATATTAATGGTTGAGTGTGGCGTTGCGAGTCTGACGAGCCTCCCGCGTCTGTGCTGAGTTCCTCAGCGCCATCGCCGTTAATCATGCATTTTTTGCTGCTTTTTTGGGGGAGCTTTTAACCCCAGGAGTCATTGTAAAATCCCAGCTTAATTATGATGGATTTCCCTGGAACATAGCCGAATGATGTCCTGAAAAACACCACGAACTCTTAAATTTGTTATCTGCCGTCTTTTGTTTTATACGGGAACGTTTACATTTCAGCCGGGACACACTCGCGAATATTTTTGCAAGGATTACCTTCAAACGCGAAACATGTGTGTGGCTGTTACGCTGCCCAGCAAAGGACCGTAACCCCTGTAATCTCAGAAATGTCCACAGCTAATTTTAGCCGGTCCAGGCTCAGACCCCTCAGTAGAGCCTGTCGGGATGCTTACCTGGCCCCGCCTGTTAGTTCTTCACTGCTGTCAAGAATCAACCTCACCTGTGTCATTTCTGACATCACATGGACCTCTGCTAGGCAAAATTACAATAAGCGATCCTCCAAGATTTCTACTTCTGCACACAACTCACAAATAGTACCTGTGGAGATCACACACCCCTTTCTTACATTTTTAACTTCGGGACTTTTTCATGTATGTATTACGGCTGTTTCTCTTTCATTCATCCGCCCCCTAGATGCTCCGTTCACTCTCATAAGGAGCTGCACCTTTCTGTTATGGTTGCTGAAGAATGCTGAACCTGTACAAGACCCTCGTGGTGTGACAGGCATCTGGAGCGGAATGTCCAGGAACACGCTGTGTGACTAAGGACATGTTGCAACCCAGCCTGCGTTCCGTGTTTCCGTAGACAGCATTGAGCAGCGGGAATACTGAACATCGGTTTCCCTTTGGGGGTGGTGACGGGCACGTTCCAGAATCCGTAGCAGGAAGTGCATAGCCCCTCAAGTCCTTCCAGTTCCTCCGCACATTCAGCTGTGTGTTACTGAACACAGCAGGTTCTCCTGCCCTTTCTCACACCAGCTTAGGATTTGAGGCAAAAAGCGCTGCGTTCTAAGCACATTGTAGAACACAGACCCTGATAGGAGGCCCACACTCCTGCAGCTGCTGTACCACCTGGGACCCACAGTGTTTAGGTCTTCAGCCAATCACCATTGTTTACGCTGACTGCTCCAACCAATCCTGGAGGTGTGCATGGGTCAGGTGCTTTGACGTATGGTCTCTTAGGAGCGGGACCAGGCTGTGATGTTAAGTAAGAGGGCGGGCATTTGTGTAATGGCATTAAAACCTCATATTTGTTTCGGTTTCGTTTCTGCACGTAGCTCGTGACAGGATGGAGAACACAGGAGCTGGGTCCTGTGGGGGCTGCCCCCTCAGCTCCAGGGGGGCCAAGGTGGCCTCTTGGCTGCCTGTAAACAAACGGTCGATGAACCCCAGAGCGGAATGCATGTGTATATGTGTGCTGTCAGGGGGGTCCAGCTGGGGGTGGGAGCGATATCTACATTACTGAGGCCCTGCTGTAAGCATGATGGAATGGTAGGAAAAATGAGAGGAATGAACGGTTACTCACTCTAGACTTAGGTTAAATGCAAAGGACACAGCACATTTGTGCTATGGTGTGTCAGCAATGGCAGTTACTTTCACTTCCAGCTAGAGGGACAGGGACACACTGGGAGTGACTGGGAGCAGGCTGTGTTCCACACTGGTATAGAGGACTGTCACTCATGTGCTGAGATTGCCTGCTCCCTCTCGCCACCTGGGTGACCAGCCTGCTCTTATTGGCCACCAGGGTGAGAACATTTCCTATCACTTGTCACGATAACAAAAATCACCCCGCATGACATTTTCCCCCATAACCAGTTTATGGTCACCTGAAAATGTATATCCTGTAGCGCTCTGCACCATGTGAGCGCTTAATCGATCATGACCACACTGCAGCAAACTTAAACGTGCTACTAACACAATTATTCTAGAACATTCTGCGTGGTCTCTTAAAGCAAGAGCCTGTTTTCCTATTAAGTCCCATTCATCAGGCATTAATGAAGTTCATATGACAGAAAGTGAACAAAAACTGCGTGGTAGGTATGAGCTCAGAGCTGGATAAAAGCCTTCATTTGACTGGGTCTCCAAGCTGTTATATATGTCACCCTTCCAAAGGCTCATCCATAAATCTTCCATAACTGCTTATCCAGTCCAGGGTCCTGGTGAGCCTGGACCCCATCCCAGGCAGCACAAGGCAACAAGGTAGGACACCCTAGATGGGATGCCAATCCATCACAGGGAGCTTAAAGATTTACAAAAAATGACAAGTCTATCTGGCACAATTAAAATGCTAAATAAAAAATGATGCAAAATTAATGCAGGATATAAAAGATAAGACTTTTTTGCATTGTTGTAATAATTATGCTGTGAGTACATTCACCCCTGTGTTATTCGTGTGGTTTTGTGAACAATTAGCAGGAGTGACATGTGTTGAAATGTTCCCTTTGTGAAACCTTCCCAAGCTGTCTGATGCTTTCAGCCAGTGATGAGTCATCATCCTTAACGTTAGCACTCTATATCGAAACATCTCACTCCAAAGGCTGTTTCGATGCAGTCGAATCAGGTGGACATCCCAGGCCACCTCACCTCTGAGGAGCTGAAAAGGAATAGCTTCTCCCAGAAGTGCACATCCCACCTAACTGCAGATCAGGTGTGAAATGTGTGCTAATAACTGAGCCATTTTCCTTAGCATGCTACCTGACGTCTTGGTATCATAGTCTCTGTTAGTTTTATTACCCAGGCCAAATCTGTGAGTGATTATCTTGGGCTTAAGCAAGTTCATTCGTTTGACCACAACTTAGCAAAGAATCAGCACTGGACAGCTTTCACTAGCAGATCTATTTAAAGGTTCATCTCCTTTCACCTCTTGCTCAGTAGTTTACACATGCTGCACCTGCTCTTACATTTTTTTCCCCTGATTGAAAGTAGGGGGAGTCAGAGGTTCACTGTGTTGGACTGCGGCCGCCTCTCAGGTGGACACAAGGCCAGCAGGACCTGCCAGGCCCTCAAAGCCGCGTATCTGATCTGAGTTTATCCCCTCAGTAAATCTCAGCACATCTTTAACTGCAGCCTGCAGTAAGTGTGTAATGCTGCCAGTTTATGGAGAAACTTTGCCATAGTTCACTACTCATTAAGTAATGAAAATGAGCATTGATGCAGGGAGACCTTCACCTTCAATCCATTGTCCTAAATCTTCATCCATGCACCCATTCAAGAGTATCTTCAGTGTCCTTTATTGAGATTCCACACATTCTGGAAGCTTGCCTGCAGGAAAGGGTACCTATAAGCAATTAGAAATCACTAATCCGCATAATGTCAGTGTGTAATCGTGGTCTCAGGCCGGCTTCCTTGTGGACTCTGCACATAGGAGATGTGATTCAGTGGACGGACGGGCCATTGCCTGGAAACACTGCAAAACAGAGTAATGTTTCCGAGCTAAAGTAAACAACTGCTCTCGTGTGAGCTGATTAAAATCGCAAAAACTTTTTACTCCGCTCCCTCCCCCACACCCTAGTGGATACTGGCAGCCTTCGGGGGGGCTGTATGGTAGGATTGTTTCAGTCACCCTATTGCTCAGATCCAAAACAGGACGTTGGGTTATAAGCCATGTGTGAGATATATTGGCCTCTCACCGTCACTCATGTCCCCGCTGATTCAAGAAAAGAGCCTAAATCCTGCTAGTTTACGGCACTACAGCCATTTAATTGCCCCAACACTCACTGTAGGCACCTCAAGGCCTCCAGAAACTCACTGTAATACCACCAAGCCCAGACACCAGAACCGGGAATTCCACTGGGTAAAGTTCACCGTCTCCACGAAAAGCGGAATATCCTTTGGCAAGTCATTAGTCATATAATTTAATATAAAAAGATGCACATCTGTTACTGATTGGCTGCCTATAAACAGAATTTTGTTTGCATAGAGTTGTCGAGCGTTGATGAAATCTTTCGTGTCTGTCTGCTGTGACGTCCAGCGAGCTCTGATGGCTTTAGCATTCATTCCCCATGTTGGGAAGCCCATTCCCTTCGATAACAGGTTCGCTTCCTGACAGACATCCCCTTCATATTGGCGAAAGTGATGTACTTTGAAATGCACGCAGTAGACTGACAGGGAATTCCCCTGCATGTCTGTCTGAGATAAACATGTGTACATGGAAACCTTAGGTCTGACTGACCAGTGCCCCTCTCAGACATCTTACACCAAAACACTGGCCAGCTGGAACTCCTCTCATGCAGCATGAACACAAATATGGCACCCTGTGCTGCTTGGTTACATCCTATGTCCACTAAAGACAAACGCACTGACGTCTTACCCAGGTGTCCTTCTGTATTCCTGACACACCTCACATGTAAGATGTGGTACAGTATGTGAGCATTTCGCTCACATATGACCACCCTGCAGGCACTGGGCAGGTGGTTTTCCTTTGACTTTGCCATTCATAACCTGAATTGCCCAAAACTGCCGTCTTATCTATTGCTGCACGTACATCGTTACTTGAAATGGACCGTGTCTCTACATGTATAATTACCTCCCACTTTGTCTACAATGCATTACATTATTGTATGTTATACTGCTTCACTGTAGAAAAAACAATGCGTTCCTGTGTGTCACTATTAATATTGTTTATCTTGTGTCGCTTGTAATGTGGCGATAAACATTTAAACAAAGTACTTTTCCTTGGCGTGTGTAGCGTTTCGTTGTGTTTCTATGCCAAGCCGCAGTTGCTAGTGTACACACGCCAGATTTAACTACACCTGAGAGGTTCTTGCTGCCGGCGCCTCGATGGGGGCACAGAAGGAAATGCTGTAACAACATCTGAAAATACCCAAAGCAAACATCTGCAATGCGTTGCACTGGAAGCAACACCTGGTGTTTCTGCTGAATTGTCTGTCGGACATAGACCTACCTAATATAATATATATATTCTGAAATGTTTAACTAGCCACATAAACCTGAATTCACTGTATAAAAAAATGCAAACTGCAATAAGACACTTGGTCACGGTGTGTGATAAAAAAGTGCTCCACAGTTTCACTTAAGCGATTTAAAAACCCAAAACGGGCGTAATCCGATGATTGACCACGTTAAACGCTGTTCATCAGATTTACCTCGCATACTCATTATTAAAAGACATCTTTTCGTTGTCAGTATAATGAAATAAGTAGAAGAATTACGAGGAGTTTATAGGGAGTTAAAACACTGAGACACGTGGAAACCCTGAAGAGACCAACTACACCGATTAGCGAGTGGACACTGGTGGCTCCGGTGTCACCTTACAAACGCATATGTCATATTACTGAAATTAGCCTATTTAATAATCGATAACCGCAGTGCCTAACGCAATGCGCGTATTGAATGTTAATACAACTAATTATCATGTCGTTATATGCCTACCGAAATATCTCTCTCATCATGCTGAACAAGGCTGTAACAAATGTGATCCCACTCGTTCTGTTCTCGGACAGGTTCATTAACGGTTTGCTTCCAAAAACGCGTGTGTCTTGTACAGTACGGACACAGGAACTGAAGCACATGAAATGCAGGTTGAAACTGCGTAAAAGGGGCAGCTGGACGGGCGCCCATCGGCCGACGCGCTAATCGGGAACAGAGGGGCTGTGATTAATTTGTTTTTGCGCTCCGCGTGTAAATTTTCTGTTCGTTTTCTGTCGCTGTGAGGTGGAATCGGATAAACATGGATCCTCAAATCAAACGAGAAGTCATCATCAAGTAACCTCATTATCAGAAGAAACTAACAAAACAATGAAACAGTGTTGCAACAAATAGTCCAGTAACCTACGTAGCGGGGATGTTAACTTCAAATGAGTATTCATGTGCAGTTCGGCAATAGCAACAGATACGCAATAACAAGCGGTTTATCAATTGAAGGGTTTATGTTTCAATGTCGCGGCGGTTTTCTGGCGTTGACAGTCATCATCTTCTTGGCTATTGTTGTTTTAGTAATAAGTCTCTTTTTTGTGCTAGACTACTATTTTATCTTATTTTATAGGCGTAATAGGTATTCTTCCTTAAAAACACATTTTAAGACATTGTAAACCAATCACAGGTGGCCACATACGTTTTTTTAAACACTAAAATTCGCTTGTCTTTCCACATACAATGGATTGCATGGAAAGAGCGAGAGAAAAATAACAGTAAACCTGCTAAACTGGGAAACAGGCGACTGAGTAATGTGTGGCCCTGTTTGCACACCCGTGTCTTCTATTGTTCCTGGTAGGAAACAGACTACGGACGTTATTTCAGGAATTGTTATAAACAAAGACATGGAATAAATGCGCCACAATAGCACAGTTTAGCCTTCTCCCCAGTATTTGAGTTTCCTGAGCAAAAATAATAGTAAAGCGTGCAGTCTGGAATGGTCACTTCCTGCAAGGTCCTTGTAGCCTTTCCTGTCTGTGTTGGACTTTGATGAGAAGTGTTCTTCGGTACCCAGTGCTTTCAGCCGTCCCCAGCATCTGGTGATAAATGTCGGGATTAACCAGCTCCCGTCCTATTGATCCATCAGCAACATGACCGCGCTATCAGTGGACTCTTTGTCTCGCTTGTCGGGTGAGTTCTGTCTTCAGCTGATGAGGTCAATAAATTGTTGCCTGATAATTGACCGCAGTCCCCTCCCCAACATGTGCCATTTTATTGTAATATAACATCCAGCAGCACAAACACCAGACAGATCGAGAACTCAATAGCTGCGTCTGATTCGATCAGTGCCATGAACGCACTAGTTAGAACCACATATTCAGTCCCCGGTGATTTTTTTAATATTTCTTCTGCAGAAATATTTGTTTTATTCTTGTTACTAGATTTTGTGCCAGAAAGGAAGCATTGTATTCCAAAAAGAAACCTCCGTATTTGACGGAGACTAGATCCATCGCTGCTTTCCTCTGAGCTTTTCTGTTCCGCCAGAGGTTCAAGCGGAAAAGCAGACAGGTCGGCTGAGATATGGAGAATTAAAACATGACCAGTCCGCAGTGCAGAGCAGGTTTGTCGGTCACCTAGTCCATTTGACTTAAGGGCAGCTGGGGCCCTCAGATAAACGGCGGCAATATTTACACGTTGCCATACACGGCAGCCAAGGAGTGAGAAGTTCAGAGTGCGATTTATCAGCTTGCTTTAAAAAGCATGAAGTGGGGGGTTCACGCTTAATGAAATATGACGATTCGCCTAGATAAGAGAAGGATGAGGAATCTAGTATTTAGGATTTTCTGGTTTTCTTCTGTTCAGTCTCTCATCTCTTCATTTTTTGACACCTTAGAGACAAATCTGTGCTGTTTTATCGGCAGGGTCAATCAGTCATGGGGGTATCTGAGCACACTTCCTGGAATGTTCCAGACAGGAGTATCACTTTTCATTCTCCACCAGCTCTGGCCCCCAAGTGCACGGTGCTTGTATTTTCACACTTTGTGTAGGCCTACCAAGAGTCCCATGGGTGTGTGTGTGTGTGTGGCAGGG
>JABFDZ020000054.1:10733842-10750831 GCA_019775955.2 Pollimyrus isidori | reverse complement strand
CCCCCCCCCCCCCCCCCCCCCCCCCCCCCCCCCCCCCCCCCCCCCCCCCCCCCCCCCCCCCCCCCCCCGGGGGCGGCGGGGCGGTGGGAGGTGGGATGAGTTGTGCTGGATACCACAGGAGAGTCTGCTAAGGTTTCCAATCTCAGTTCTCTTCACTCTTCAGTCAAACTGGATTCATTGGTGTCCACATTTCAATGATGGTGTCAGCCTGGTGCGTCGCACGCTGAGCTGCAAGGATGCATCATTTGCACACAGCTGCATGACATTAAGTGTTTAAATTGCTGATGTGTGCAACCTCGTGGCTGTAAGCCTAACCTCATATTAACATGCAAAAACAAATGCATAAGTGAGACTGCTGGAGGAAGGGGGATGAAGATAAAACCCTGATCCCTGGGAGATGATGCTGTACCTTAAGTTGGCAAATTTCTACAGTGAAGTGTAGTAGCAGTCTGGACAAAACTCAGAAATCAATTTAGATAAAGTAATAAATCAATTATTAAAAGAGATGATTATAGGGACACCAGGGCCCCCCAACGCACCCCACCCAACATGGTAAGAACAATATTTTAGCATGAAGTCTAAATGAATAATACCAACAAAAAGCTTACGCAAGTTTGGCAGACAATGGAAGTGTTTATGCATTCATGCTTATTGGCCTTATAGGCTATCGACCACCAATGCGGCAGTTTCACCTGTGATCACACTCCAGCCGCGGCGTCGACAGCTGCCCCTTAAACACTACTTTTGTATTTCTACACAGGAGGAAGTGCAGCCCGAACTGGAGCAACGGCTGCGCGCCGCGTCCAGCGTGGATGAGCTCATGCAGCTTGTATACAGAGGGAGCTGGACCTCGCTGCGCTGCCGGTACAAGCTGGGTCAGCGGCCCCTGGGCCGGGGCCGCACCTCCACCGGGAGTGGATCTGAGGAGCCTGTCATGTTCGCGGCCGCTTTCTACGATTTTGAAGTTTTCAAAAGTACGTCACCCTTTTGCGCCGGACACATTAAGTCGAACAAGGATCTTTTTGTGTCATTTTGTGCAAATAAAATGTGGGAAAGTGTGTAAGATACAGCAGAGTTTTACAACGGTGTATAAGTGAGTAGCGTTGTACAAATGTGAGCAGCATAAAAAGCATTTTTACATACAGTAAAGGAATAACTGTAATCATATGCACGGTATGAACATGAAGGTCACTCTAACGCATGTCGTCTCCCTGTCTCGACAACAGGTATAGAGTCAGAGTGGAGAAAGACGCTGTGCATGGCACGCGAAGTGTGTTTAGATGTGGGGAAAGAGCTGGGGTCGCCTACAAACACCTTCTATAAACCACCCTGCGTGTCTGTCTACAGATGTGGAGGCTGCTGCAACAGTGAGGAGCTGCAGTGCATGAATGTCAGCACCTCCTACATCAGTAAAACGGTGAGTCGTCAGCCGCCGCCCGCATGATACCGCCCCCAGGCCACGGCCCGCACCTTATCACCCCCAGGTCACCACTCTCACCTTACCACCCCCAGACCGCCGCTCGTACCTTACCACCCCCAGACCGCCGCTCGCACCTTACTGCCCCCCAGGCCGCCGCCCGCACCTTACCGGCCCCAGGACACCACTTTCACCTTACTGCCCCCAGGCCGCCACCCGCACCTTACCGGCCCCAGACCGCCGCTCACACCTTATCACCCCCAGACCGCCGCTTGCACCTTATCGCCCCCAGACCGCCACTCTCACCTTAGCGCCCCCCGGCCGCCGCCCTTACCTTATAGCCCCCAGGACTCCACTCTCACCTTACTGCCCCCAGGCCGCCGCCCGCACCTTACCACCCCCAGACCGCTGCTCGCACCTTACCGTCAACAGACCGCCGCTCACACCTTATCGCCCCCAGACCGCCGCACGCACCTTATCGCCCACATACAGAGGCACTCACCTTAGCGCCCCCAGGACTCCGACAATACCTTATCGCCCCCAGGACACCACTCTCACCTTACTGCCCCCCAGGCCGCCGCCCGCACCTTACCGCACGCACCTTACCGCCCGCGCCTTCCTGCCCGCACCTTACCGCCCCCAGACCGCCACCCGCACCGTACCGCCCCCCAGACCGCCGCCCGCATCTTACTGCCCCCAGACCGGCGCCCGCACCTTACTGCCCCCCAGGGTGCTGCCCGCACCTTACTGCCCCCCAGGGTGCTGCCCGCACCTTACCGCCCCCAGACCACCGTACTGCCCCCTAGCTGCTGCCTACCCTGCCCTCAGATCTGGAGAACGCTGAAAATAAACTGCACCTGCACATTCATTCTATTTGACTATTTCACCATAAATATTTAATTTATTGAATTACTCAAATAAACTACATTATTTACATATACACTTGGACAAGTGGAGAAAACCTACTTTGATGACACTGTTTTCATTTGGGGGTGAGAAGGGAGGGGTCATTAATGTAATGTAATGTAAATTTTAACCACGTTTTAGATTATTCCAAAGTGCTGTACAAAGTAAGCATAAACAGAACAAGAAAAAGACAACCCTATAAATAATCATAATGCAATACATCCAAAAGAACTAAAATAGTAAAGTAATAACTGGCAACAGTCAGAACTAAAAGTCAATCTATAAAAATAGGTTTTTAATCGCAACAGAGAGATTGAAGGAGAGAACATAATCTCCAGTGGAAGAGAATTCTAGAGGTTAGGTGTGTTACACAGAAAAAGCTCGGGCTCCTTTTTATTATTCCGGGCTTGTGGTACAGATGGTAAAAGTTTGCTGGGGGACTTCAGCTGCCTGGATCCACAATGGTAGGCAAATGAATCGGTAACACAAGAGGGACACGACCCTTTTAGATCCTTAAAGACAATCAATAAACTTTGAGCTTTTTGTCTATTAGACAAGCAGGTAAATGCATCGCTGAGTGTGGTTCACAGGCTGTCGATGGAAGGTAAATGTGGGTATCGTCAGCATAGAAATGAAACGAGATGTTGTGCCTGTGAAATATATTGCGCAGCGGGAGCATATAAATAAGGTCAAAGTCATTCATAAAACCAGTGGGAACTGGGAAATGTTACCAGTTCCTCAGTACCATAAACTATTTTCAGCAGCTAAATGCTGTCACCAGTTAGCTGCCGGTGGCTCGGTCACCGTTGCTTAATAAGCTTGGGTTCGATGGCTCTCCGATGCTGACCACTGCTTTAGCATCCTCTGGCATTTAATGTCTGTTTTTCTTATACAGAGATACGTCCTGCTAAGCTCAAGCTGTCATCAGGTCTCCTAGACTCCCTGTGAAGATGGTCTTAAGCTTCCAGGAAAGTGTTTGTGATGTGAGGGTGTAGATAGATTGGGGGATGGGGACACTGTGGGGGTAATGGGTTAGGAGTCGACAGATCACTTTCTCTGCCTGATCCTTCTGGGAAGGCTGCAGCAGTGTCCCAGTTGCAACTCTGATATTGCATGAGTGCACCCCCGCCTCCAAAATGGGGGCTATCCTGGGCCAGATCTTAGCAGTGTTGTAACTTTTTATTATTACCCTGCTGCAACTTAATACTGCTGTGCTTCACATTTCAGACAGTCCTGAAACCTGGCCACTTACTTCAATATTTACCTGAATGAAACCCCATACTGTCCATTCAGGTGCTTTTATTCAGGAGAGGAAGGTGGGCCTTATAGAATGACACACCCACTTGCCAATCACAGAAAGTGTTTCACAGAGAGGAGGGACACATGCTGTGGTGTGGTGAGAGAAGTCTGAGGGTAATAGCAGTTGTTTATTTCATGGCTGGTTAAAGCTGGAAGAGGTGCTCAGGAATGGGGTTTCCCTGATGTTAGTTTGAGACAAAGCAGCCGAAGGGCGAGGTTACCACGGCTACCCTGCAGACTTCAAAGGCAAGGGAGGCTCTCAAGCTTATCAGGTGACCACTGCATCAGCGGGGTAAAGGGTTCATCGAAGACATGGCATTAATAGGAAGGGAAGCCGTAGAACACAGAGCTGCTTATAAGGAGTCAAGACCTTCCTGCCCAGTGTGGCTCCATAAACACATTACCTCAAACAGCAAGCCTCTGCGGTCTGGCCTTAAATGGAACATCTCATTATCCACTCCTCATGTATCCGCTAGTGGCCCCCAGTCTCGGACCAGTTCCGGAAACTTCTGGCTAATTTGACAGCTTATAAAATAGACACTGAGCCAAGTGACACTCAGGGCACGGTTTGTGTGACATCTTAATCGACCAGGGTCCCTGTCACACACTTCCTGTGCTTTTTAAAATATACTCAGTGACTTCCTAAGAGTGCACTGTGTTTTAGTCATTTGTAGCAGTTACACAGTCTTTGTTTATCTGTTCTTTATCAGATTCCTTTTCTCAGATATATTCTTCGGATGTATCCAGCCTGCAGTGCCTCCAGTTAAATGAGTTATTTATTGGTATTGTCGTGATGGTTCTTGTTGTTAGCAGTCGCTCTCAGCCTGGTGAAACCTGACTCTTTCTGCTCCTGACTCTCTCTTCCGCTGCAGCTGTTTGAAATCACCATCCCCATCACCCACGGAACAAAGCCCGTCACCATTGGATTCGCTAACCACACCCTCTGCCGCTGCCTGTCCAAGCTGGACATCTACAGACAAGCACACTCAATCATAAGGCGGGCTCTTCCAGAGTAAGTATACATTCAAAAACATATCTCTCATTCTTCACCAATGATAGAGACATTCCCCCTCTATTCACAGTGATTCACAGTGTAAATGCTTTACTGCATGACACTGGTGCGACGCAGCAAGGTTTTCCTCATTGTTTCATCACTAGGTAATTTACTGCGGAAGCTCCTTGTTGCTCTTCTGAGTGCTTCCTGTCAATGTGTTGTTGTAGGATATGGTTGTTGAGGAACTTCCCATATAGATTTTGATGAACTTTCCATTCTAGGCAGTGCATCTGAGAACTAGATGAACTTTACTGTACTTCTTGGAAGGAAACCTTTTGATATTCTGCATGAGGTTTTTGGGAAAGTCTCGAAATGGAATCGAATCTTTGTGGGCGTCCAAATACGGCTCATTTTTGTCACACTGTTGTTCTGTGTGTGGGAAAAAAAAATGTTTACGGTCGTCTTCAGTTTTTCTTTAAGGAACTTAACACAGTCTGTAGAGCCTCTGGAGTTTTACAGACCAGCAGTCTTCCCAACAGACCTTATGGCAGTTCTGGGTTATTTTTTTCCTGTCTCAATTATGAGTGTGTTTACTGTTTAGATAGACAGAGCTTGTGGGATGTGTAGTTGGCAGGGCATCCAAAACACACCTATCGGAGAAGAAGGACTGCTGTCAGGGCAGACAGAAAAGCAAACAGAATAAGCTGCAGAAGAGGAAAAGGCAGGAATGAGTCATATGAGTTATCTGTTCGCAGAAGAAGCCTAGAGAGTGTGATCGCAGCGCATGCGATGGGCTTGGCGTTTGTCAGAGCACTTACAGGGAGATGCGTCCTGACACGTGTGGCACCCTCTAGCCACCAGGATGCCAGGCTGATCAATCAAAGCCATTGAAGTAATCAAAGATTAAGCAGTTGCTCGTGTGCAATGTGTACAACAGGATTTGCCAAAGTTAAAGCGATTACTGTCGCACTGGAAGTCATTTCCTGTCGGAACCAGGCAGCTTTCGCAGTATGGCTGCGGTTCACATCTGCTTTTTTCCCTCTTTTTTTGGCATTTTTTTGTTTGGGGAAATTTGTTAGGTTGCGAGGCCCCCCAGTGCCTCCGGGTCGGGTTTCTGTGGGCTAAGCCCAGAATAAACCGCTCCCCGAGGATGTCTGCGACAGCACCGCGACTGATGGGTTCAGTAACCCATTGTGTCGTGGCCCTGAACGTGAGGTCTGTGGTCCCCCCAGAGGGGCAAGGGGGGTTACAAGAGCACATTTTTGGGGAGAGAAACATAAAGGGGGTGTAAAGTGAACACTACATATATCACCACAGAGACAAGCCAATGCCTCCCAAAGGGACTGCGAAAAATCTGGAACTGAAACCTTCACAGAATCACAGCACACATTCTTTCTGTAATCACATTAATAATAATTATCACTAATATGATTTCTATTATACTTTTATCCATTTTCTTGAAGAGATTAGGGGGTTGAATAGATTAGGGGGGTAGATACTACAGACATTAGGGTATAAGGCTGTGCTCCAAATTAATGTGTGTATGGGTCATACTGTATATTTCAGACTTACATATCCACAACAGTAAAAAATAGTATGTGATGTTACAATTTTGTAAGAATGTAGCAGCCAAGATTTGCCTTTCCTACAGCATTGTTTAAGTGCTGACCACTGCTAGAAGTCTCTGCTAGATCTGCCCAGAATTAGGTTCCCCAGAGAAGCTGAGATGTGGCTGTCTGGAGAGGCATTGTGTCCTCTCAGCTTGACCGCCAGTTACTAATCCCCCAAATAAGGTCCCTCACAAGGATTTGGAAATACTAAAACTACAGGGAGCTGTGATGTCAGTGACAACTGTGGTGGACCTGCCTGGTTTAATAGAAGCACATGCATCCCTCAAACCATGAGTCTTTACTCGCTCAGGGTAAGTATATGTGCCATTGAGGGGCTGGGCAGCTGCCACACTGTGGGAATGAGTGGGTAGGTCGGGCTTCAGGTGAGATTAGGGGTATTATATAGGATGATCCGAAAGATACTTATAGCTAATGCAAAGGACACTTAATTACTGTTCAGGGCGGTCTTCCCATCCTCCATGGTTACCTTGGCCATGGATCTTGAGAACCTCTGCATCTTTTCCTGTGCAAGGCAACTTTGTCAGGCTGTTTAGGGAGCTCTGTGGCCCAAAAAGGCTACTTAGTGCTGCCAGATTGAAGGGCTTCCTGAAGTAAAGTAAGATTAGTGGCCATTAATAGAGAGTCTTTTAAGAAATCCTGCGTAGGGTGTATCTACTCCTAATAGGCTCCCAATCCCTTTTGAGTTTCACCAGGATAAGTGGCTAGAAGTTAGTTGGATGGTTAAAAATGTTTTGAGTGGCGATTTCACTGGGAGGAATATCTGCGGGCTTTTAAACTGAGCCTTCAATAATATTTGCTGCCGCATTTACCCCAGGATATGCTCAAGAATTTCAGCATCAAAACAGCGCCAGCCTTTACGTACCGACAGGAAAATGGCCAAGAGTCTAACCTGACATGTGATTTTGACAGTTATAACCATAATTAAAAGTGTGTTTTAAAAATCCAATGGTTTCATTTTGTAAGTTGCTACATGTTAGCCGACGTGCAGGTGCCTTTGGTAGCTATGGGTAGCTCACAGTTAATGTCTCTCATGTGCTCATGACTGAGCAGTAATGTGCTGTCTATCTGAGCTGCTAAGTGCTTGGTAATTAGAACCACATCAAACTGTCAGAGTGCCATCTACCAATCCATCGTTCAGATATCATGGTCATGAACGTCAAACAACTAACCAATGACGTGAGAAAGTATTGCTGATAGGATTACAAGGCACTTGTTCTGTATTTCATAAAACTTTAGACAATATCTTTAATTTTTGTGGGGATAGTAACATCCCAGAACCCCATTTTATAGACAAATTGACGATTATGTTTGACTTCGTTCTCTCAGTTTGGTCCTCAGTGTTTTTCCTCCACATCTCGGCCCACTTTGACCGAAGCCTCTCTTTGGTCCGGATTGTCCCATGATACCTACTTCATTTTGGTCCACTTTAACCCATACAGAAGCCTCACTTACTTTGGTACTAATGGTATCAGATTGCTAAGGGAAATGGTCAGAGGAAAGATAGGGTCAGAGGAACAATGCTTTGAACATCATTAATTCGTTGTGTGTGCAGTGACAAAGCTCAGCTTGTCATTTATTGTTATCAGAGACCATAGTGCCAATCTCACATGTCCCAGCTTTGGAGTTATGGGATACAGCGCTGCTTTCTGAAGTGATCAGCGGCCATTGCCTGCACAGACAGGTCTGAATGGACCTGGGCCAATATAAATCACAGCAAGAGGACAGGCAGACATTTTGCTTTACTTCCAAGAGAGACGCAACACGTTTCTTTACAATGATCCTTTACTTTATGTAGCAGACCTTACATCTGAATGTTCAGCTCTGGCTGCAGATTTCCTGTAGATCAGCTTATAGAGCGACATCTACCAAGGGCCACATCCTGCACTGCATCTTCTTGGATCACAGGCGCACTAAATGTGAGCCGGGCCGCAGTCAACACGGCTTGACCGTGCTGGCCTGGGACTCGAAGGTAAACTTGCTCAGGCTGGGCCTGTTTCCCTTTCTAAGCATGGTGTCAGTATCTGTCTAGGAACTCACATTTCAACCTTTTAGCCCCCATTTGCGAAACATCCAGAGGAGTACACAGAGTGATTAATTTAGGACATGTGTGTTGCTCTTATCACGAGTCACTGTCATCAACGGTGGATCTGGTTTTCAGCATTTCTGGGGATCTGCATTAGGTTTTCACTGAAGAAAATTACTCTGTGGGAGCTGAGAGGTACGGTAAGCTTACAGTATAGTCTTTCGCAACTTTAATACTCCTGGCACTAAGAGAGGTGAACATTGTATTGCTTTAGCATACTTTTTTTTAGTAATATTAGAGGTTGAGGTGCTTCAAGGACCACTTGTAAAGTGTGGGGAGACATTTCCCAGGGGGGGGGGATGCTGCCTCAGGTGAGCGGGGGCTGCTTCATTGAAGGCTGCTATGATGATGAGAACACTTCCTTGCCGTCATATCATCGCCCCTCTAGATGCTCGGTGTTGTTTTACACCCGTCAGCTCAGTCTACTCGGATTTTCTGTGGGAAAAGTGACATACTGATGACATGTGGCTTGGCTGAAAGTGTGGCTGGCAATAGCGGGTGGTGAGAGTGATTATGTCTATCAGACTGACAACATGTGATGAGGTGAGAGGCGGGGCCTGCAGTGGCACCTGGTGCAGTATGCGGTACTGAGAGTTGTTATGTATTGTGCTGATGGCATGTGACTCAGTGGGAGGCGGGACCAGCAATAGTGTGCAGTATGGAGAGTAGTTATGTATCATGACCCCTGTGTTGTCAGAGGGGATGGGCCTCGGTGGTCGGGGGGGGCTGATGTGGTTGCAAGTGTGTTTAAGACACGTGTAGGTGAGTAGGGGATGTGTTGAGCAGGGTGATGGACCTGAGCGCCATATGGATCCAGATCCACGACCCACAGCAAGCCGCCAGAGTGGCTGACCTGGAGCTGTGGCCTTCTCCTGGTCTTCATGAAGGAACTGAACCTGCACTGCTATCATGTACCTTTCTCTGCAGGGCATGTTAGTGTTACAGAATGGATCAAAGAAGTCCAGCTACGCTTGAAAGATCCATCAAAAACATTAATTCGTCACCAGCAGTGATTCAGCTTTCTCTAAATGGACAACCTGTGCTCTTGCCAGGTGCAGTGTGGCAAACAAGACATGTCCGAGGAACCAGGGCTGGGACGACGTCCTCTGCAGATGCGTACTTCAGCCTGGCGACACCTTCTCATCAGGCTCTGGTACGTGGTGCTGTTACCGACATTTGATCCAGGGAGAGACGTTAACCCAATGATCATGCAGCAGGAGTACTTTAATCTTTGTTCTTATTCTTATCATAGTTTAGGGATAGGATCAATCGTAAAAACAAGATGTAACAAACAAAGTCTTAAAAATACCTCCAGGCTGTATTGGACCAGAATGAGAGGGCATGAGGCTGTCACAGGATCGGGTGCCTTATGTCAGCGCCCGTGCATGCGAGGAATGCTGCAGGTGATGCAGTCTGCATCAGAGAGGGCCATGTCCATCTGTAGCTGGAGCTTTCAGGATATCCCGCATACGGTTTTGATTCCCCGCTGAGATGATGCATGGGTGAGGACGAGATGGGGCACTCGGTAGTCGATACGTAGGCTGGGATGAACATGAGCCCTCTGAAGGCATGACGTAAGGGGTGCGAGTTCTTATGCAGCAGGGACATGGGCTGTTCTGGGATGCTTTCAGAAATGGCTTGGCCTGCTTGTGCCAGATAGATGGCTTAGCAGCGCTTCCAAGGAATGAAGAACCAAATGTCATTGTCATAACAACGACAACTGAAATTTAAGTATTTAAAGACGTATTTTGTTTTTATTACATGAGTTTTGTCCCAGTGATGACCAGTTACAGTCTTGCTGTAAATTTCAATGTGTCACAGCTGGCAGATCATAGTAAATTAAAATTAGCGCGTTAATCCTGCCATAACACCAATTTTTTCCATCGCTCTCTTTCATCTGGGTTACAGCCGTCCTTTGTCGAGGAAAAACAAGCGCTGTAACTGGCATGCCATCGATGAAGAGCACAAACATTGTGATGACGTGGCGAGGGGCTGCTTTCTCTAACAGGCACAACCCTGAGCTATTTTACAGTCGCATAGAAACAGGCTAATAGAATTAGCCGTGGAGCAGAGTGATTTGCCAGCATGCAAAGAGAAACATCTGTTTGCACCATGTGGGGGGGGGGGGTTTATCACAAGGAATTTTCAATAGGAATGTTCTCTTTCAAAACGTTTATTAGACTGTCAAACAACAGCGTGGAGCTTAGCGTGTTCTGGGGGCGAAAACAGCGGGAACCGTGAACGTGGGGCATTCCAGAGGGCGTCATTTGGGGCGGATCTCTGCAGCGAGCGTGCAAACACACAGCTAATCTAAATGACATGTCTACCCCCCATGGAAAAACACACGCACACGCTGGAGCGCGTACAGTACACTCAGGGCAAATGAAACGCAGATGACAAGAAAAGAATTTGAGAATGAATGCGGTGTCTTCCTTATCTTAATGGAAACCATATGCTGAGTGTGGAATAAGAAGCTAAATCCCCCCCCCCTCCCCCCCAGCAGAACTCCTCAGTGACGACCCGTGCGGACCGGACATGGAGCTGGATGAGGAGACGTGCGAGTGCGTGTGCAGCAGGCAGGCCCAGGCAGCGTGTGGCCCGGGCCGCGTGCCTGACCCACGCACGTGCCAGTGTGTATGCAAGGTGCCCGCCACCCCCTGCAAGCCCGGGCACGTCTTCAACAGGGATGTGTGCCAATGCATGTGCACCAAGACATGCCCCAGGCACCAGCCCCTGAATGTCGCCAAATGCGCCTGCGAATGCAACGAGTCACCAAATCGCTGCTTCCTACGTGGGCGCCGCTTCCACCAAGCCACCTGCAGGTAACCAAGACTATCATGTGACCGCCATCTGGGCCAATCAGAAACCAGAATGTATCATAGGTGTTTGTCAATAGCAGATTTGTTATTTTAGAAGATGGATGACTGTTCTCATCTGACCTTTAAATTGCTCCTATTAAAAAAAAAAAAAAAAAATGCTCAAGCTTGGATAGTTGAGGAGTTATTAAGTGATTTAACTCACTAGGCCTTTCTGGCATCAAAACAAAGCACTGTGCCAGACAGCAATCTTAATTATCCTGCGGTTTTTCACATTATCTGCAGTAAGTAGGTCCATAAAACACCCCTAAATCTGTGATACACTCCAGAGCTTAGCACCACCATTTGACCCCATGTTTTAATGAATAACTCCTCCCTGATTGGCTGGATGTCTAATGGTCTGATTAGCAGCTTTCCGATTGGCTGGCACTCTCCTTTTGCGGCGACCTCAGCCCAGCGCAGCCCCCTCCATTTGAACCCACGTGTTGCCGCCGCTTATCGGCCGATGCATCCGTGGCAGCCCCCCAGAGCCTCAGCATGCGCACATTCGAAGACGTACCAGGGTTTCCGCATTGGCACGGATTAGACTGTGTTCCACTACAACTGCAGCTTGCAAGGCAGTACCCTAACCTGACATGAAACAACCCCCACCGTGAAACCAGGCTGCAGTCGTCTGCTTGGGGTCACGGGAGCTCTGTGCTGCGTGTCTGTGTTGTGTCCTTTTTTGTTGCTCCTGGGTGACCTATCATACCTTCATCACCGTGCAAATATGATTATTTTTATTAGTTTAATGAGCGGCTCGGCCCTCATGTTTATCTGTAAGGACTCACGGTGTTTACGCTCCCTGGGAATTTAGGCCCCCACTCATCCAGCCAAGTACAATCCTCTCGGAGACTCTGCCCATTCCGTGCCCAGCTGTGGTATTGTCACCCCCCCCCACTGTCCCCCATCTAACGTCTAATGCTTTTGTTTTCTGCGGATCCCAGACCGAGGGGGTGGGTTTTATGGAGGTCAGCCTGCCCTCTCCTTCTATAAGGAGCTCCCACCCCCCCGTAAAGAACAGTCAGGACCCTCAGGTTTAATTGGGCTTATGTTGGTTGACCAGCAGTGACTGCTATTACCTCTCCTGCTCTCCATCAATGAAACTGCAGCAAAAAGCTAATGTCTGTCTCACAGCATCCCATTTGTGTACAGGCCAGTGTTTCAATGCTAGTCAGACATCACTCCCAGTCCCCCCCCAGGATAAATTTGGTTTGTTTGGCTTTCAGCTGCTACCGCCCCCCGTGCGAGGTACGCAGGAGGAAGTGTGAGGCGGGATTTTACTTCAGCGAGGAGGTGTGCCGCTGTATACCCACATACTGGAGGAGGCAGGACTGAGGAGGCGGGGTGTACTGGCTGGTAAACTGTGCCCCATCATCAAAATGGTTACATGGACACTGAGTGTGGAATTATGGGAAATATAAACGACAGTAACATCAACGGCAGCATCAGCATTGAGAAGCTATAAGAGAAAACAAAGCCGGACGTGAGCATAATGACGTAATGAACTGAGGACTTACACACGCCGTCTGTTTCTATGGTTACCGGCTCCGTTTTTATTTGTATGTGTCAAATAATGATTTTATAATTTATTGCCACTAATTGTTTGCAAACATTCCTGTTCATAGTATTTCAGCCTTTCAGGAAAATACACTGTGATCAATATTTTTGTATCATGTGAAATATCTTTAAAATAAAATATAAAGTTGTATTACATATTCCTATTTGTCTGCCAGCATAACACAGTGTCATTGTGGAGGTGGTGCATTTCTGTTCTGTTATTTCATTTTGTAAAGGTGCCTTTCATAGATGGCATCCCAAGAAATGTAGTTATTCTATGAAAAATACCGATTAACGTTAATAATTGTAGGATGCAAATTTGCCACAAAGTGTATTTTTTTTGACATGTAACTCTGACCTGGGCAGCAGACTGAACTCTGGAGGGGAGAAAGGAACTAGCTTTGCACCTCAGCAGGGGGACAGCATGTTAGCGTTTAGCAGCTCTGCGTTTCTGGGACATGACCTGAGGCATGAATCACAGTGTTATCAGGGGGCAGTGGCTGGCCACGTGTGCCTGCGTCAGACGCTTCCAGCTAAAACCCGAAGCTGGAGACACATTTCGGAATGGAAGAGATGAAAGGTGTGAGGAGCAGTGAGATTACCGTGGAAACACGGGCAGCCCGCGTCCGTGTCAGGAAGCTCAAGAAGTTCACATTAAAGATTCCATGCTCTGAGAAGGCAGGTCCGGCAACAGCTTTCCGGAGTTGGACAGGGAACACTGCGTGGGAACCAAGGCCGAGCGGTTATCTGTCAGCATGCACAACGAGTGGTGAATGTTTCCATGGCAACAGACAACGCCAAGCTTTTCATTTCAGAGTCTGAGTGACTGGAACTGCTGCTGGGAGTGAGGATGCATTTTACCATTAAAGATTTGAAAATGCGTAGAAAGTTGAAAGAAAAGTACTAATGCATGAAGGAGAATGAAGGAGAGTGCAATTGTAGCTATTTATAGTGGTTTGTGATGTACTTTTTTAAAAAACAAATCTGTCTTAAATGTGCTAATTGTGGATTCTGTTTGTGGAAAATAAGCAATATTTTAGCCAGTTGCCAGGTCCTGAAACTTTGGAGGCACTTTCATCAGTGCGTACAACACAATGAATTGATTCCTTTTACCAATTACGAATAAATACCCTTCCAAAAACCAATGTGATGTGGTCTCCCTTGGGGCACCATTGAGAGAAAGTTTGAGGCATTGTTTTGAACATGGGCAAGATGGTGGCCTGGGACCTGCCTGCAAAGGAATTAAGAGAATCAAAAGCCTTTTATAAGCCTTTTATTGGTCGTGGCCAGCCAATGTTCAGCTCTGGTTTCTTATGAGGTAGCAGAACTCCATAGTGAATTCTAGAATGGTCTGGATAAATGCAAACTGCCACACAAATACCATAACAAACAGTGGTTGCCACCAATGCGAAGCATGGAAAAGAACGTGGAAAGATCTGGATCATTAGCTGGGAAACTGCAAGCCAGGGTGAGACTAAAGTGTGACTGGACATGGGTGTCTTTTGGCTTGGTTGTACTTTGACATTATTTCCTATTTATCAGTAAATACAATAAATCTGTCCTCTTTCCACGTCTGCTGCTTTTTTGTGAGATCCGAGGGGTGTGCAGCAGTGGAAACTCTATAGGCTGCCCGTTACAGGTCTTTCATGGGAGTTACACAGAATACTAACCTCAGCCTCCAGGGACATCGGTACGTGACAAGGGCAGAAAAAAACAACCAGGGAGGGAAAAAGGAACAAGATTTAAATTTACAATGAAATTACTCCAGGGCATTTGGCCCCTGCTGCCTCCGACAGGGCGGGACTAGGACTCGCCGGGTCAGCCCCGCATGCCAGGTGGCCCCCATGTTTTTCATGCCAGGTGGCCCCCCCCCCCCACCACATCTGGAGAGCGTTACTCTACCTACGAGGTATCAAAGGAATACATCCTGCTGAAACGCGCTTCGTTAGACGTGCCGCTTATCTGCCCTGAATAGGTTGCTCTCTCTAGACGGAGGCACTTCTCTGCTGTTCCGATCAGTCAGGCCCCTGGCGATCTGGGGTTATGCTATGCCCACCCCCCCCCCCCCCAAAAAAAATAATTAAAAATAAAAATGACTAATGTTGATCACAATATGTTGAAAATAAGCAGTACTGGCTATTGACATCTGACAGAGGGCTTCACGTCTAACGACCTGACTGACCCTTCCAGAGACAGCAGGCCCATCTAAAGTCGTTCTCAGTTCTCATCCTCGTTCTGGATGTTTTGTTTTGCATTTAACAAGATCACCTCCTAGGAAGTCAGATTTCTGAATAAACAAATTCCCCACATTCGTCGTCTTTATGAACACACTTCACAGAGTTGCTGGTTTAGACAAATACACCTGGGCAGTGAAGGAATAAAATTCTAAAGAAGTTCTGCAAAATCTGATTATGGCTGGGCAGTAATAAAGAAGCAGAATGATCAAGAAGTATGTGAGATGGGGATATCAGAGACAGACAGGCCAGGCAGCATCGCTGCTTGTCCCAGGGCTCACCTGCTCAGGAGGGGGGCGTGACGTCAGCGATGAAATCAGCTTGCATTTGTTCCTCGTGGCTCCGTACTTTGTGCCAGAGACTGTATTCCCATACAGTATGAGCTCAGCTTATTGACTGCTGCCCAGGTGTTTGCCACCAGGGGAAGGATCCTGTCACTGATGACGGTGGCCTGTGAGCCAACGTCTGACTGGCATCCTCTACTGTTTGCAACGATGGCAACCTCATCCTGCCAGAGCTTCTTCGGCTCTCTGCATCTCCTTCCAAATATTGGTGCCTCATCAGCCGTGAGGATGATGCAGCCCAGGAACTACACAAGACTGGAGTTCTGGAATTCACCATGTTGTCCCCTCACCATTGGGTCAGACAGCCCCCCAACAGCCCTTGCTGTATGAAGGCATCTTGCCTTCATCCAGCCCTCAAGGACACTCTACCTTCATGGCTGTTCTGTTCACAACTTTACTGCAGTTCATGCCTAATGCTATACTGACCCGATGTCAAAGAGGTCCTGGTGCCTCTCAGTGTGTGGGCCTCGTGAAGGTCTAACCCTCCTGAGATCAGAAGCGTAAGCATCTCCCCACCTGCTACACCCACGGAAAGGTCCATGACTCAGCCATTTCCCAGTTACTATCCTGCAAGGGGCGTCATGTACCAAAGGCTCTCAACTGACCTGCGGCTTAAAGATCCCGCGCGCCATGCATCAGACGGCCAAGAGGCCAGCACTCAGGAACACTTATGGCAACAGCTAGTGATTGCTTAGCAACACATTATTATGGGATGACACTTCCATGAGTATTGCGCCACATCTGCAAGAGACCCTCCATGTAATGTGTTCCTCATTAAATCATTTATTTTGGTTCGTCCCTTCGTGCTTCCTGCTCACTCTCTCCTCCCGTCCAAACACCTGCCTCCTCTTAGGCGGCGTGTGGTGCCGCGGATCCGGCTGGCTGAGCAAGCACGCGCCGGCTCCCGTGGGACACCCGTATGCCTCGGAAATTCTTACGGTGCTTCGCCGTATTTTATACGCCGCCGTGTTTTTTGTCCTTGGAGCTCGAGGTAAACGTGGCCCGCAATGCGGTGGGGGGTGAGCAGCAGGGTGGGAACACGACTGAAAGCTTTGCTCAGGTGTTTGTTTTTCAACTATTCCTCCCCCCCCAACCTGCAATCTTACAGTCATATGACCAAGTGTGCATGAGGCCCATGTGCCACAGTAACTGGTTTCCGCTGTCCTGTCACTCACAGTAACTGGTTTCCGCTGTCCTGTCACTCACAGTAACTGGTTTCCACTGTCCTGTCACTCACAGTAACTGGTTTCCGCTGCCCTGTCACTCACAGTTGCTGGTTTCCACTGTCCTGTCACTCACAGTCGCTGGTTTTACCACCATTGGCTCCCAGGACCCCTCCCTCCCCTTGTGGAAATTACTCCAGGTTAAGGGGGGGTCATCAAATAAGGCTAGTTGTGTTACGTTACATCCCCCAAACGGGACCCCAAACCCAAGTGCCCACCCTCTCACGTGTCCCCTGTGCCAATCAGCAGCCCCATGCTGCAGGCCACTGGTCGAAGCCTCCCTCAGTACTGCCGTATCCTCACGTGAGTTCAGCTCCTGTCAGCACACATCCTGCGCCTTGCTTAAGCTCCCCATCTGGTCCTGGTAGGCTCCTACTTAAACTCAAAGCGACAGGTATTTTAGGAACTATAGCGACCTGGATTGATAATTGGTTAACAGATAG
>JABFDZ020000054.1:10719538-10733742 GCA_019775955.2 Pollimyrus isidori | reverse complement strand
TAGTTAAGTTCTCCCCAAGCGAGCTTGATGGGCCGAATGGCCTCCTCTCGTTTGTATAGTTCTTATGTTCTTATGTGAATCATGGGGGCCGGAGAACATCAGCCAGAGGAAGCCACCCTCTGGCTGCAGGCCCTGGGCCGGGCCCTTGACCTCTTCCTGCAGCACTGTGACCCACCTGCACTCCCCTGTGCTTCTTTTCCTGATGGGCGGGGGCAAGGTGATCACACCCACGGAGCTTGCGGGGGTAACGGGTGTGAAGGAAGGTAAGGCAGGGAGGTCACAATGATGCGTCACAGGCAGCTTATCAAGCAAGTGGATCGGAGCTCTTCCCTTTCCTCAAGGAGGAAGAAGCAAGATAATAGCGATGTTAAGGAGTCGGCCCACGGCCTCGAGGGGGGGGTCAGGACAGGGGCTGGCATGGCAGGACATCACACAAACACAACTTGCTGTTGCTTGCTGACATTATGAGATAATCAAGACGAATAGCTTCAGAGCAGATCTGGAGGCCTCAAGACGCAGATCTTCAAAAACAGTGAGAACATATACAGCCGGGAGAGCTTATTTTTAGAGTGACTCGGGGTGGCGCTGGACTGTGGGGACCCAGGGCTCGGGGTGGGGGCCCATAGGAGCAGCCCCGCCCCTCCACTCCTCTTTCTGCTCTCTGTTTGTTTAGGTGCTGAGAAAGGAAGCCATTAAGTGTTAATGACAAATTAATCAGTGGGCAAGAAACGAAGGATGTGGACTTTGGCAGGAGGAAGACTGCTTTTCACTCGCCATTGAAATGGGTCCCAACATTTACCTGCAATGAGGGTAAATAAATGATGGGGGCGAGGCGGCCAGAGGTGGGGGGGGCACGCTGTTACTTCGCCCCCCTGCCGTGAGACAATGCCAACTTCACATCCGAGTCGCATTTAAATAATGCAGCTTGTCCTCCGCAGTCAGGCCGACGCTGAGGGCCAAGCTGTTAATAACCCGCCAGGAAGTCGCATTTCCTGCACTAACGAGGTCACTCTGTACTTGCTGCTGATGGGCCGGGCACACTCCCCGCCGCACGTGCAGCTTCATGGCGCATTTCGGTTGCTCAGGATCCTCGGTTTGTGCAAAGCGAGACCCACCCATCTGGGACTGTGATTAGTGCTAGCGTCATTAGTTATTTCTGAAACGGGGGGCCCTCTCTAGTAAATGGGGGGCACACACCCAGCATCGGATGCCGTCTTGCAATCACAGCCCTGTGTTACATGTAAGTATTGCGCCACATCAGGTCTCGTCAGGTCTTTGTTACGAACTCAAGCCTACAAGGGTCACAGGTGATTCATAAATGTGCCCTAAAGACTGGACTGGTTTCTGCATTTCATTTTGGGGCCTTTTTAGGTATTGTTTCTGACCCATTAAATTGGCAGTCTGCTCCTAAGGCAAAAGTAAAACTACATCTCAGCTTCCAGTGACAGACCCAGCTTCATCCGTCGCTCTCGTCTGTGAAGGATGTTTGTGCTCCAGGTCGAGCTATCTCCCCTCAGGAATTTCCACAGCAAGCCTTGGTGGTCCAAAATAATAATCGAATTACAGAGAAAATAAAAACAGCGGCCGCTGGATGCCGCAGAGGTCAGGCTCGGCCCGAATCCAGCGCCGTCACACGTGACCTCGTGTGGGACCAAAGTAAACGGCGAGCGATTTGGGTTTCCTCACTCCAGTGTGGTTTCAGGCCTTTTTCCGGCATATTCCATGGCCTCCGGTTCCCTCTGGTTCTGTTTTCATTGGACCGAGTCAACAGTCTTAATCTTATTTACACTGCAAAATTACAGATATCTTGCAAAAAATTTACAGGCTTTTTTCAGGACCTCATTTATTTAACTTCATATTTTAACTGATCTTCAGCTGATACCAAACTGCCTGTCACAAATAGAGAATATTTTCATATTTATAGGGGAATAAATTAACCCGGTGAACTTTCCTTACAAATGATAAATATACGCAGCATATATTCTTCCGCAGAGGGCTTCACAGCTCACTTTTGAATTAAATCTCCCTCAGGTTCCCAGTGCCTCGTGGATCATTTTAAAATGATGAAACGAGGGGGCTTCCCGCAGCATACATTCCCGTAAATAGGCGTTTGATCGTTTTCTGACCTCAGAAGGGTGCCCTTCCAGCACCCAGTCTTCACAGCCTCAGTGAGAATCGCCAGCTCACTGCAACACCCCACCCATGTGGGTGTCAGGTCCATGACCTTACGCAACCCAGGGCGGCCCACGACTGCCCAACATTGTACTGATATTAAAATGAGATGCTATTCTACTTCGCGACCGGTTTGTTTTTGAGGGAGCGGTCAGCCAACAAGGAGACAGAGTGTCTCACATATGCAACCTAAACAAACAGCCATAATAGCATAAAGACCACAGCAGAAAAACATTTCTGAAGTATTTTCTTTTATAGGGGAACATTTCCAAATGCAAGGCTAGAAACTCATACCTTTAAAATGTCAATAATAAAACAATGTTGTGAGGATGTGTGTTTCTGGGGAAGCTGTGACCTTTTCCTCACTGCGAGTTTATGTACCAAAGTTTGCATGTTTCTGCATAATGTGGCACTGTGCCTTATTAGCCAATGACAGCACCCAGTTCCCTCTGACGGAAACGTAAGGAGCCCCCGCGATTCCTATCAGAATAATCCGCATGTGTTCTCCAGCACATTGTGTGAGGTGAGAAACAGGTGGCATTGCGCAGACGAGCAACAGCCGCTGTGACACCGGTGGGTCCAGGGGGTTCAGAATCATGCCTGAGCTGGATCTCCCCCCCCACCTGAGTACTATAACCTGTCTGAGAGGCAGCTCACATGTAGGGGGAACAGGGAGTATCCAGAAAGCCAGGCTAGACCCCTTGCAGTGGGATGGCACAGAACTATGGTGGATCGACTGTAACCCCACTGCCACGGTGGCTCTAAGAAGACCAGAGAGAAGCGAAGGAAGCAGCAACGTGCCCTGTGTCTCGTTCAGTCAGCAGCAAGTGCCATTAACTGGACCTCCGGTCATAAAACAAACACTTGCAGTTCAGGTGGACTGACAACTCTCTCTAAACCAGGGTTTCTCAAATTAGTCATCGGAACCCCCCAGTTCACAGGGAATTGGGAGAAAGCAATCACGTGGGCAGTCCGAGTGCCCGATGACTGGTTTGAGTAGCATATGATCATGTGACCTGCATCAGGAACCATCCCATCTGGGGTGGCACCATGTTATGCTCTATGCATCCCAGGACGGACTCAGGGCCCGAACAGGGCTGACAGTCGTGGATAATCCTTCTCTTCTCTGTCACACCACAAAGGCCTCCAGATCTGCTCTGAAACTTTCACAATGCTTGCCTCATGCCACATTTGTCAAACCCGGAATATTTCACAGCCTCTGCAATGTGAAAGTGCTTTACAGGGTCAGAGTGTTTTGCAGTACTGGGGCATTCTGGGGAAAAAAAAATAACGTACTCAGTACCCCCTCCCCCTGTTCAACAATTCAGAGGTATTTGGGGGTCTACGGCATCATACGTCTTCAGGGCTGAACTGTGGCCCTCACTTTCCAGGCCGAGCTGATAACTTCCATCTGTCCAGAAATCAAAGGCTGCCCCTGGAGCCCAGAACAGCCCATTCTGGGTGCCCCCCTCCATCGCTCCCACTCCCTCACAACCGTAAACACTAACTGCTACCTAGAGCAGTTCATTTTAATGTCTCCGGCGAAGGGTTCCGCCCACACTACCGCTGTTCTGGCATTAAGAACCAGTCACCGGACTAATGCTGATGTGGAAAAAGCCGTCGGTTCTCCTCCAGTCAGACACACCTTCCTCCACACTGAGACGATTTTGACAATTCGATGAATTACGGAACCTCAGTAATCCGGGCAAATTGCTTCCACAGTTCTCGCATTGACGTTTTATTGTTATATAACCATTGGCCGCAAAGATACATGATCTAAACACCATCCCCCCCCAATTTGCAATTCCTATGTACTAGGCATAATGATGCATCTCCATGGGGACCACAAGCAGTTCTTAAAACTTGACACGTGTCCAATATATAAAAGACTTTAGAGAAAAAAAACTACAGGGAAGAAAACTGCATCAGTGTAAAATTTCAAACACACAAATTCGGGTCTGGGGGAATTAGCCGCAATTAGCCTGCGATTTACTGTAGACTTACTGTATGGCGGCTGGATTCTCTGCAGGATGCATTCCTGCCTGCAGCTGGCATGTGGCTTGCAGCCGTAATGTGAACCACCGGTCGTTTTTCATGCGACTAAGCTGAATTTAGTGTTACCTGTTTCACATTTTCCACATTATGCGGAAGAGCCAGAGTTGCCAAGAGGAGTGTGTGCAGACAGACAGAGAGACAGAAAGACACACACACACACACACACACACACACACACACACACACATACACACATACACACATACATACATACACACATACATACATACATACATACATACATATATGCACACCAGGAAGAGAAAGGAAACCTCTCCACTGATCCACCTCTTCCATGATTATTATGTAGGAGTCATCCTGGGATCTGTAAAACATGCACCTCTGTATGTTCAGGATTGAGCACTCTGGCCCATGTTTAAGATTTATCATCACGATGTAGCTCTACCTGGATAGTAACTGCAAAGCTCTGAACAGCCCGTGGAGTGTGGCAGCAGTTAAGTGTAAAACTCCTGGCAGTAATTCGAAAGGGAAGGAAAGTTAAGTTATCTGCAGGTACCATCACAACACAAGCATGTCCCCTTGAAAACAAAAGAGAAAGACTTGTGAATCTCTTCCTAATCAGATCTGAGGTCCCCTGCACAAGAGGAATCTGTTAAGCAGCAGAGGCTGGCTGCGAATATGACTGTGAGCACAATGAACTTCAGAGCGTTGGGTGATACCGTTCCAGTCCTGGTTAACCATTCTGCATCTTGGCTGGCGGTGTAGGGTGTGCCCAGAAACTGTTAGTTTGTCTCCTGGATACAGTTTGACTTCAACAAAAGTCTTAATTACCACAACCGCTTCTTAGAGAAGGACCGACATCCCCCTGGACAGGAAGGAAAGGGGGTAATGTGCCCAGCCTCCAGATTCTGAGATAGTCTTTCACGGCATCACTGCAGTTCACACCATATATTACCTCAGAAGGCCCATTATTCTCTATCTAACACTCTTCCTGCCATTGAATTTCCCAAAGACCTGTGACCTCGGGTTTGAGGGCAGCGCAGTTTCCCATAAGGTGTGTGTGAGTCTGCACTCCACTGGCCAGGCACACCCCAGACTCTTTGGTGTGGCTAAAACAAAATGTAGTTGTCATACTTAAAAACAGTCCAAAATTAATCTAAAATATCCGGCCTGCTAATGTTTATGAGATTGAATCCCATGAACACAGCTGCAATGGGCCTTCTAGCATTATATCACCCTCTGGAATTGCCGGTGTGTCATTGTGAGAGCCCACACACATACCCAAGTCCTGATCTTATTATTACAACTTGTTGAACTTTATCGGTTTAACGGTTTTCGAAACTGTTGGGATACAGTGTAAAACTGCGCAGTGACAGGTAAACTTTGAAACAACAGCAGCAAAAAAACAAATTGCCCTTATTCCAAATATTTAAAAATGCAGACCTAAAACCTTACAACTTTTTGTAATTCCATGCTCAGAGCATTAAAATAATAATAATAATAATAAAAAATCTCATAGCACTGCTAACAATTAGCGGTTAGCAGGTGAAGCTTGCAAGCTAATGCTCTCAGTGGCAGCAGCCGGCAGAGAAAGATGCACAGCCACTCAGCACGAGGCATGAAGCGACACGGAAAGGTCACGCCACCAGCAATCCAGCAGTCAATGACGGCGGTGACAAGGTTGACTGCTATAGCCGGTGCCCTGCCGTGTCCCTCAGACGTTTCTAGAAAAGACGCACTTCCCTCGTCGCTCCCCCGCGATATGCGCAAATAGGAAATGTGCGCGGGAAGAGTTCCCCGGGATGCTATCCGGACATGATGTTACTGGCCTGGTGTTCCCAGTACAGCAAGGGGGGCGATGAACTGGACAGCTGTTTCCTTTATAAAGAAGGGAGCATATTTGTATTTTTAGCTGGGACACGTTTCACAAGCCGCACTTGTGCTATATGACCAAATTCCAACATGGCTGCAGATTTGACCTTGCAGTCTCCTCTGAATGCTGTCATTTAGGTGCAAGACAGTAAAATATCAAACACAGGTATGGACACGCGGCAACACCCCTCAGGAACCCCCACGTACAGGACCTATCACACCTCCGCGATTACGGACTTCAGCAAAATATGGTCTTCTTTGTCAAATGGAACAAATCATGGCCCAATAATAATCCTCAAAGGTGACAAAGGGACATGGAGTTTTGCAGTTAAAGGTCAATATTTTCAGTTGCCTTGGAAACCCAGTGCTCACTTTAGCAAAACAAGAGAGCCACTAAACAGTACTCATGTACCCTAAAAGCAGGCAGTCTGCTGGTGTGCATCAGTAGACAGAAGAAAGCATTTGAAGGTCAGAGAAATACGAAAGTCGTCAATGTTTATAGAACAGGATTTTTAGAGTCTGTAAAAAAAAAAAATACCTGACTCGTTTCAAACATATGATCTTTCTCAAACAATATAAAAATACAAGTGCTTTACAGTGAGTGTTGGTGCAGTGGCTGGAATTCTCTTCAGCTTGTCCATCTGTTACTGTAGTTCATACCGTAATGCAAGCGTGAGCCATTTCCTAACATAACGGCTGTGCATTACTCAACATGACAAAATAACTCCACCTGAGTCAGCCTACAGTCCCTAGAAGTCTGCGCAAAAAAAAAAAAAGGAATACAGCTCCTTAATTCCTTAAAACATTCACGGCGTAGCCGAGTTTTGCGTAGCTTCGCTCTTGTGTAAAATCACATTGAGAAATTCAGCACTGATGTTACCTTCCCTTGGGACCCAGCAACCCTGCACTCGAAACCTTCGAGTTGGCGGTGACCTCTGACCCCAACAGCTCCCACGCATGGCGACACACATTCTGTAAGGTGGCATGTAATCGTTAACATCTGTATTCATGAACCTGATTTAAAAAAAAAAACCCATAAACATCTGTGCATGAACTTGATTTTTTAGTGTAGGGTGAAGGTGTTCTGCAGTGGAAAAAGCTCCTGAAGAGGAACAGCATGGGGTCTCCTTAATCAGCCTATGGCATCGAAGCACGTCCAAATTCCGAGGGTTTCGTCGCACCATAAAGTGTGACGCTTATCCCACATTCCATCAATAATGAACACCCAGTTTATCCCATAATCCATCTCTGCGGAAAACCACCTCCACTCTCATTTACCGGAATAAATAACTGCACATCTGACACCTATCAAGCATTTACAGAGGCATTGCTTTCAGAAGGTTACAAAAATTTATACTAAACATTTCCGGGAAAAATAAAACTTAAACCATTCTCTACCTTTTCAGGCAATTTCCATCCTAGACATGCTAGAAATCAAAAAGAGGCACAAAAATGTTAACTCAGCGCGGTGTGTACTAATGACACTCGTGTGAAACACACTCCACTTTAAGACTTGAATTCCCCCGCCAGATTTCAGATGTATCAGGTGGGTGTCTATGGATATCACCACATAAAGGGGGGTGTTGATGGAGCTGGCAGTCCTGCCCCTCACAAACGAGCCGGGGGGGGGGGTTCTGTTCCGCAGAGTCAATCTCTTCTGCACAAAACCGCAAACTGGTGTTCACACCTGCTCATCAAAAAGAAAATAACATCTAACAGCCTTTTTGATGTTTCCTATTTTATGTTTTTCTTAATGAAATTATGGAAATAAGACCCAGAAGAGTGGAGAGGATGCTCCTGATGTCGGTCCTATTGGAGACATGGCGTTGATTCAGCTTGCTTTGCATGAGGAGCCTGGAACATTCCTTCAGATTCTGTCGGTCTGCATAACAGCCCGTCAGAGCATCAGACTACCCCCAATGATTCCAGACCAGAACGTTTGAACCCAGGATTTCAGGAATGGCCCATTAAACAGTCCTTAGATCTGACCGTCTTTTGACAGCGCTTGTCCCCAACTGAAACAATGATGTAAGCTACCTTGGTCAAGTTGATTCCTATTGTGACACACACAATGAATTCCTCCGCTCCCAAAAGCCCAAGGACCTTCATTTAATTATGTCATTTGTTTTATATTATTCCTGTAACCCCTCACTCCCGCATAAAACCACAGACTGGGGGGTTTAAAACAATACACAAATAAACAAAATACACAATTGTCCCTCAATTCAATGGCCGGTACTTGTCCTGTCGCCCAGATATTTTGCAGGGGAGGATTGCTTTGATGTCAAGACCAGGCAAGTCTTTCGATGGCATTATCCAAGGGTTCTGGCCCAGCTAGGGAGGGGAGTTCACCTGACTCAAAACCCTACAGTTCTACCCCTCCAGGGCAAAGACAGCCAGACAGGGGGGAAAAAGGAAAAAAAAAAAACACACTTCAGAGAGCTGCAGTGCTTGGCGGTAACTAGGAACAGGCATGACTGCCCAGGCCAGCTACTTCAGGAAAACAAGAGAGACTACTTACGAAAGGCAGACGGGTTTTCAATTATTAAGAGATTAAAATTCTGCCAGACTATAAATTGGGCACAACAACCACAGACAGCAAAATATATTTTATATATAGTACTTAATTTAAACAAACAGAAGAAACAGACATCAGACCTCGAAAAAGCATAAATCAAACAATGTAGTCGGGTTCTTTTCCCCCAGAATGGAGCACAGAGAACTGGGAATCACATCATCGAGCAATAATATTACACAGTACCGGCCACTATAATGTCAGCATACGGCTCATATGGGGGGGAGGGAGTAACACCGCAGACAGTGACATGTGTAACAGGCAGGACGTTTCATGCTCGTGCAGATATTGCATCCCGACTGGAATGGTCAGCGTCACCATTGCCTTTCCACATGGCTCTCTGCTTGACAGCCACACCAAGCACAGCACGAGCCTGACGTGTTACAAGCATGTCCTTAAAAAGGCACTTCTCAGTTCCTACAAAACTCTGAGGTGAAGGACACCGTCACATACATTCCTTTTACATGGACTTCCAGCTGTAATTGCCTCATTCTTTTTAAACACAAGCAAAACAGAATCAAGATGGTCTTTCCGTCTGCCTAGTCACAGAACATTCCTGACCTGCTTTTCACTAATCCCCTGGCAGACACGCAAAGGTAAAAACAGATTTCCCCTTATTCTTGTCATCAGTAGGAAAGCAGACTCAAGCTTACCAGGTGCTCTGCTGCCACCTGGTGGCATGCACAAGAACAGCTAACACAATATTCCCATTTCAAAAGCCATCTACATCAAAAGCAAGAGTACATTTGTTGTAAAATTACACCAACATCATAGTGTGATGGAACTGAGCAGAAGTTAATATGTAGGAGCACTGCATTGACGATTTGCCTTTGAAAGTCATCTGCCAAATCATGGGGGGGGGGGGGGACTCAGGGAAGGACAACAGTCTCACAGTGACAGTTAAAGGTAGTTTCTTAATTTTGCAGCTATAAAAAAAGGAAAAGCCCCCTGAAACTCTCCATTAAAACAGAAACATACACTGACCTCTGCTACCAGGTGTAGCTTTTATTAAAAGTCATAAAAGTGAACATCACAACAAACGACTGTCCAAATGTGGGGAAAAAAATATCAGTAGCTCTTTGTGGTTTCGTAAGTATCGGGAAAGGTCAGTGACTCGCGTCCGGAGCCTGTGACAAGGGGTAGGATACCGGCGTTCGGCACCACGTTCCATGACAATGTCAGGGTTATGTTTTTGTTGGCCCTGTGGAGGAGGACAGTAGGTTAGAATTAGTCTGTTATCAGTGACAGGCTACAAATAACTTTGTTGTTAATTATCATCATGTTTTACATTAGTGTTTGTCTTGCAGGAGTTCTGTTTAATAGCGCCCTCTGGTGCCACTGAAATGCAGGCACAGTACGACATGACAGGCTATTCTGCAGGCATGAAGCCTGATGGAGGGAAAATATTCAAATAAAAAAAACTTTTGGCAGTGAAGAATTAAAATAAGTTTACCGAAGACCGTTGCCATCATCGAAAAAGAAGTATTTGGACTTCATGTCTTTCAAATGGAGCTTGGTCTGTTCTCCTCTCAGCACGATCTTATCCCAGAGCACCACCTGGTTCAATGCCTGGAAGAAGATTCTCATCAGTTCACCTGCTGAAGCCTAGCAAGGCACCAGGTCATGTGATTTCACCCAGAAGCCTCAGCTGCTTAAAATGCTGGGCTGCTACAATGTTCCTTTGTGTTCCAAATGCCAAAATAAGCCATTTATGATTTACTTTTCATTACTTTATTTTTTAATAGCAGCAGGACACCAAACTGCCTCCAGACTATAACAAGTAGGGCCAGTGAACACAGGCTGGAGGTGTTGTGGCAGATGGGGATGGCAGCAGATTAATGCTCCATTTTGGCACTCTAGGGCCACCTGCTGGCAGCTCAGGAAGGGGCCACTTTCCTGAGAGACTTAGGGGCCATTTCCAGTGGTGTGAAAATGACAAATACAAATAGTTTAACATTTGACCAGTCAATTAAATTCATATTTGATTTAAAATATTTGGGGGGGGGGGTGGTATCACCCCATCTCTAGCCACAGCGCACTGCAAAGAGAACATAGGAGCTGACACTCACATTGCTCTTAGTGGTGTACTCAGCCGACAGGTACAGAAACAGCTGCTTCACGTTCCAGTCAAAGATCGGCTGCAGATGTGATTGCGATTAAGGAGAAACACCCCCTTTTGATGCGAACAGGAGCCATCTTGTGATAACTGACATCGTCCGGGCGTTAAATCATAACCGACAAGTACTGTTACACATTAAAGCAAAACAGGAAACACACAGTCTGCGTGGAGCTGGTTTCAACACCACACATACTGAAGGATATCAGCTGAAATGTCAAACGTAAGGAAGCCCAAGTCACTTCTTTCCCTTGGGCCAGTGAAGTCATCCACGTTTTTCCTAAGTGGGACCAAAGAGATGCAACAAAACAGTATTTGACAACGATCTGGTAACTTCATTTTAACACATTGACTTGGTGCACTGGAAGATTTACATTATCATGAAGAAAGACACACAGTAGGACTAAACACAAAACAGTAGGAGGTTGCGGCCAGTAACCAACTTTAGTACCAATAACCTGCAGACAACCGGAAACGCTGCAAATGGGCCGCAGACAGACAGGGAGCTGCAGGCAGCGCCGAGGTACAGAGATTTATCGCTTTTAATGCAAGTGCAGCACCAGACCTACGATGAGAAACTGGGTCTTCGTTGATTGCAAATGGAAAAATAGCTGCAGGGTTAACGGACCCGATGTGCGCTAAACTATTACTTATGCAGCGCTAACATATTTATGGCGCCGTTAAATAAACTTTCATCCCTGTGCATAGAGCAAGGTCTGAGTGCATACGCTTTGATTTATGCAGAGCACACAGGTTCAGGTACAGAGAACATACGCACAGATTAAGACTTAGATGGGACCGTGGGGCCGAATAGAGCGGCGCGTTACTCACAGCATCACTTTGGAGACGTGGATGTCCACCGGAACGCTGCGGTCCTTAAAGGCCGTGGTGATGAAGCAGCCGAAGGTCAGCGCCGCCATGACGCTGAGCGAAAAGGCGAACAGCGAGTTCGCCCGCGATAATACAGTATTCATTTTGGGTAAGTAGCCTTCTAACAGGACAGCTCGCGCAGAGCTTGAGCCAGCAGGAAATGCGCGAACGAGCGGAAGTCAGAGCTCCGAAGAGATGACGACGCCTCTGGCGTAGACGAGTCCGCCAGCCAGACACCCGCCCTCTACCGTCTAGGAGACTACATTACGGCACCTTAACTCGCCTACTATACTGTACAGCACGGAACGTGTCCTAAAATTTCCATTTTGGTTGGTAGCATATGCAAACAGAGACAGGAAAACATGTACTGTATACACTTATAAGAGATGACCTCATTACAGTCAAAGTTTTCCACAAAGCAAAGAACAAGGCGAAGCTACAGTATAATGTCACTTTGGTGCTCTGTGCAGTAGAAATACTGAAGAATAGAAAAAAAACATGCTGGATTCCAAAGAAGTAACCCTAACACAAGGCACAGGATGCAAAGTTGTGAAATTCAGAGAGATTTTATCCTTACAGTAATCTTTATAAGCTTGCAGTTGATTGTATTATTACTTTATCAGGCAGGCAATCTAAATTTTCAGTCTATGCTACTAATAATACAAACATTTTCAGCATATCTATTTGCTTGTTTAAATACTTCTGAATGAATTGAAACACAGGAATTTGCTCTTAATTGTAATATGGGTCATTCTCACAAACTCGCCACTGTGACATGAATTTCTCTCATTTTTATGATTAGTTTAGTGACAGATTTACATTGTATTGTTGTCTAAAATATTGATTTTTGCCTCTGCGGTAGTTAATCTGTTCTGGAGTAAACCTGCTGGACGACTGTCAATACAATACAATCGAAGAAATTAATGTACTTCTTATTGTACACCTCACTGTTTGATGAGACATACAGCACACCTGCATGTAGGCAGGTCTGAGCACTCAAAAAAAAAGGGACAAGCCGCAGCCGAGGGAGAGAGCCACAGAACGAAGGGCAAATTAAGTTGAGAGGTTTAATGCTTGCTGCCGTACTTGGGGTAACTGAGGTGGTCCGTCACTTTAGTTAGTTTGGCTATGAGTGATAACAGTTATAGGGAAGTTGAGGTGTGTGAGATCAAAGTAAGGAAGTGTTGGCGATTAGGGCGGAGGCGGGACATGGCATGTGCTGTTTGTCGCATGTCATCCTGGATGACACTCCAGGCTTGAGTATGACATCAGACTGCATTGAAATGAAACAAGGAGTATTGCTCAGATAAACGGTGGCCTAAATTTACGATACTTTGGGGCATGGGGTGTCTCTTCGGTAAACTCCAGAGAAGTTAAATTTATTTAACTTTGTATCTTACTGTGAATGCGTTAGCGTGAATGTTTGTTACTGCTCAGAAGTATGAGCGAAGGGATGGAAATAAATGGTTAAGGAGGCCAAATAAGAACAAGCAAAATTTTACAGTAATATATTTACAGTACAAATGATCTTACAAAGGGACAATAATTACAGTCTTATGGGAGCTGGAAATGGGACTAGAGCAATGGCATAGAAATAAAAATGTAATAAAGGAAACTAATAAAAACAAGTCAATTACTATAAAAGAGCCATAAAAAGCACTCCAGTGGCCGACCCAACTATCCAATAATTAAACATACATTGATTGGCATTAGCTACTGACCTACGGTGAGTTTCCGAAGACTTCTTAATGTTATGTTGTTTATAAGTTCTATGTTAAAGGACAGAACTTATGAACAGCGTAGCATTAAGATGACTTTGGGAAACTCATCCCATTCTAGCTTTGAAGTGAAGTGAACATCTATAGGGCCCCAAACCTGTCCCAGTTACCAGACCTGCTTATTAAACCGATAACTACGAAAAAACAGAAAGGCATCCTGACACACACAGGCTATCCATCACCCAGCAAAAGTTGTTTTATAGACGATCGATCAAGGAGGCAAGTTCTTGATTCTTGATTGGCTAGGGCGGTGACTGGCCTACACAAAGTGATAGCCCTCGACTCCAATAGGACATTTAGAAAAACCAACGACTTCTTAATTGTAAACACATTTTTCCATCAACATAGACAGAGACTGTACACATAGACCTCACCAGACAGGATGCGTTGTAACCTCATTGACTACATCTGTGTAAGGAGTTTTTGAAAAATTTTGAAAAAGTGAGAACAAGGTCAGGAGCTGACTGTGGCATGGACCACTTCATATGTAATATATACTCATATGTAAGTTCAAGTTGAAGAAAATTGAAGCAATGCCTCAAGAACCAAAGAATGACCTCAGACATATATCACCTGCATTTATAGACTGTCTCCAAAATAGATTTGAGGCATTGAGTACAAATGATCAAGTTCCAGATAAACTATGGAATGACACCAAGGATATCATACATGAAGAAAGCGAAAGGTCACTACGAAGTAGGGCTGTTTTCGACTAAGGATTTTCATAGTTCGTTAGATTTTGCCGTAGTCGACTGATAGTCGAACCTTTTTTTTTTTTTAGATAGCAGCTAGATTTTTTCCATTT
>JABFDZ020000054.1:10651977-10669740 GCA_019775955.2 Pollimyrus isidori | reverse complement strand
ACTTTGTGTCAGCTGTGGTTGTTTTAAAGTGCTTTATAAATAAAGTTGATGATGATGATGATGATGATGATGATGATGAACTTTCATATCTGATCAGGCCTGTCAAAGCGTCCTTGCCAACCAACATGGTGCCTCCACTGACCAATTACCTCAGGCCTGTCAAAGCGTCCCTGCCAACCAACATGGTGCCTCCACTGACCAATTACCTCAGTGCAGCTGAGGCAAAGAAAGCATCTGTGTTTCGCTTGACTTATTTTTTTCTAGTTGGCATGCTTTATTAGTGTTGGCCAGTGACACAGCAGGCAGTCTTTTTGTATAAACATTGCATAATATGTTTATGGATTTTCATTGGTTTTCATGGTATCAACTGATAAGTAGCTTGAAGATGACATTAGGGTGGAAAGTCAATCAGACTAACATGATCTGTGCAATATAAAAGTATGAAGAACAGTGGTACCTGGAAGAGTTGTGATTTGGTCAAGGTTCAAGTCAAATTTCATAAAAAAATAATATAAATGAATTTTATCCACTCCAGACCCCCAAATCATTGTCTATTTAAACCAACCAGCCAAACTAACTAATGATAAAAATCATTAACAATCAATATAAAAAAATAATACAGGTATCCATGGCTTAACGTTCATTCGATCATTGTCCATTCACGTTAATGGTCGTGGCCTAAAAATATTGCAATAATAAATAAAATCTGTATTTTAATGCCATATTTAGCGGCCACTGTTTTTTAAAATGTGCGTGCAAGTGTATGTAGGTAGTGCAGGCAGGCTGTAGGTAGCATTGTCAGCTAACAAAGACACGTACTGTACTTTACAGCACTGTACTGAACTATGGTTAACTATTTTTTACTTATTAATTGTTATGGAGTTTTATGGTCATTTGATTTTATCATAAAATCGTTTAACATCCTATTTTGCAATGCAAATGTTTAATGATGCCTTAAGGATACATGTACATTCATGGAAAAAGCACACATACAAAAGCAATAAATATTGTAGTGTGACTCATTTCCTGGCGCGTACAATTTATATTAGCTCCGAGTTCACGGTTCGACTTCTGATATTCAGATCGAGTTCTAGGTCAAACTGGTTTGCTCGACTTTCAAGAAATTCGAGTTGTAGTGAGTTCAAGAACTGAGGTACCACTGTATATGTAACTGTGCAAAAGTAAACTTTCAGAACATTTATTTCTAAGTGTATCACTTACTGCTAATATTATGAGTCAAACATACTTGGCCACCCTTTTTCTGCTGTGCCAAAGGCTGCAAGATGTCATGTGATGTAGGAGCAGGAACTTTCTCAGGGGCAGGACATGGTAACATGGAAAGAGGGCTTGAGGTTGCACTTGTATTCAATAATAACTTTTCGTAGCATATTCTGAACCTGACACCAAAGGCAGTTGTGTTAACGTCTTTTCGCTCTGGACCTCCTCAGATGATTTTTTGATGAGTAGAGTCCTCTGAAGCCCTATTCTGCTTGAGGTCCTCAGTACAGAACCTGGGTCAGTTTAATATTTTCAAGGTTCAGTGTAGGGAATGCACATTATTTTGAGAGAAATTCCATGTCACAGGAAGAAAATTACTTGAAAGTAGTAGTCAAGACTGCCTAAACCGAGACCAAGACTTTGCAGAGACTGGAGGGTACCAAGACCAAATGCAAGATCATGGCCAAGACACACTAAGGCGAGACCAAGACCAAGACCGAAAACAGACTAGGGATAGAACTGACATCACATTACTCAGACCAACTGTAGAGAAAAAAGGCATTGCTGTAAAGTGTCATTCATTTTTAAAGCAAATTCATGTTATCTTATTGATCATATCGTCCATATGTCTCGTTTAAAATCTCCCAGATTTGTCATAGTTACGAGGCCTGATGGAAAATAATATTCTCAGCAATCCTCTCCTATAACCGTTTTATCAGACCTCTTCAAGGGAAAGAGATGGGATCAACCAGAAAGATGTTCATATTAAGTCTCTTATACCAGGGACAGAAGCCTCGGGTAAGATATGAATACGGCTATGTAATGACCCTTTGCTCTGAATCGAAGAGAATGAGCCTCCAGATTGACTTGAACCTCAAACACTGTGATTTCTAATGAATGTAAAATACCTAATTTATTTGAATTATAACTATGCTATAGACTTCGCGGACATTTTCGGATATTTCTTTGCCAACTTCGCTATGATGCGATATGTATGACGTGTGTGGACTGTGAAGCACTGACAGTGTCCGTTGAGAAAATGTATACAATGTGACGTTTTTAAAACAGATGAATCTGACTGGTTGCATTTTAACTGAGGCGCGTAATAAATAATGATACTGTTCTGTGATGATGTGCTGTTTTATCTTTTTTTCCCCATCCCACTGAGACCGCTATGTCTGAAACCAAGACAAGACCGAGACTAAATAGAGTCGAGACCAAGACAAGACCGAGACCACAAAAAATTGGTCTTGAAACCGGTCTCGAGACCAAGACCGATCTCGAGAACTACAGCACTAGAAAGTAGTACATTTAATATTAATTATTAACATTAAAAGTCTGATGGGAAACTTACAAAACTATGCTTAATATATAATTCAGAATGATATTATCAATTATAATTGCAATTATATCAAACATTTTACATTCAACATTTTAAATATTATTTGGATTGTCATACTTATGTGAGACACTTTATTTAAAAGCAATTGAACCAATTTTTATTGTATGAATATTAAGATTCTTTGATTAGGGTTGGGGTTGAGCAAATAAGTAGGAGTGTAATGGTACACAAAATGCAGGATTCACTGCAAACCTCGGTTATGGGTTCATGTTCCAGTGTAATTTTACAAATTTAGAAACAGTTATAGGCAATGTGTTTTGTTGACAGGTCTGGATAACATAACCTAAAATGTGTTTCTTTGTATGTTGTAAAATTAAATATGCACAATACATAAAAATTGAAAAATAACACTGCATCAAAACAATTATAATGATCACACATCTGTAGCAATAAAGCCATAGCTCCTTTTTCAGTCCGGTCTGAATTTCCTGGCAGAAGCATCTTCAAGAGGCTGTTGTGTTCACATACGCAGATGATGATAGCATCCTGGATTTGTTTCCAGCACTATATCTGAGTGCGTTGTGTTCCAGTTTGGACAACCAGGAGACAAACACACGTCAAGACACCAACATCCAAATATAAATGTATTTAAAGCGCTGTTACAGGTGTAACAGCACTGGTAGTCCTGGTCTTATTAAGTACACTCTCTCCAGTTTTGACATCATGTATCGGGAAACCAAAATGTCCTTAAACTGCTGATTATGACTGACAGCATTAGCCATATCCAACTCACATCCACAATTAGCATGATGATTCAAGTGATTAATTGTCATTGTTGACACACCACAGCACAGAACAAAATATGTCCTCTGCATTTAACACAATATGTGGCAGCTACTTCAGCACCCACAGAGTGCTCAGGGTACCTCAGTGCTACCTCCCTGGTCTGGGATTTGAATCAGCAAACTGTTGGTCACATGTGCACTTTCTTACCTGTAGTGGACTACCATGACCTTTAAGCCACCGCTGCCTAATATTTTCCATCTTGAACATCTACTTGTAAATTTAGGTTCTTCCTAGGTCAAGCAATGAATTATATGTGTACTGTTATAGCCCTACAAATAAACACAGAATAAAAAGCTAACCCTTTCCCAGGGAAATGTCGCTAATCTCCAGCTAACCCCAGACTGTGTCCTGACCATGAGCATATGAATGTCTGCTTTGCTGTGTTTCTCAAGTTTGCCTTAAGCTCCCTGTGAGGTGCTACCTGACATTTTGTCTGTGTTTTGCTGGCTTCTCATTCCTGTGTATGAAAACATTGGAAATGTGTGAGAGTATTTAATAAAAGGGAAGATGTGTAAGGCTCGACAGAATTAATTCTGTATCTTGATCTTATTTATACTTTATCTGAAAAGGTGATTTGTGCAGTTTCCTTCATTGAATCCAGCATGAATTAGATGTATTAGCAGGGTATCTAGTCTCTAGTAGTAGTCGATATATTGGATCAACCGGTGGATAAACACCACACCGTGCAAGCAATTATCCTTCAGAACTCATTTATCTTGGTTTGCTCTAAAGGTCTTTATGTCATTGGTTACAGTCAACAATGCAGCTCCAGGTTTATCTAAGAGTTTGTATTGATTACATTTTATGAGAAGACTCTTTCTCCTGAGTCACGTCAACCAAAACTAATGCGCGAAATTATAGGATATGAACACGAGGGTATAAAAATATTCTTTATGGGGTTCCACAGGTGGTCAGAATTAGGAGTTCTTTAACCATTTCAATTATTTGTGTTACATCCTGGCAGTGAAAGAATAAATGCTAGACGGCAGATATAGACTATCAATAAAAGACAACCCAGAGCTTTGATTTAACACACTTTTTATTGGCACTTCCAGTTATTTTATTATAATTGTACAATAATAAAAAACATTATGAATAACAGAATTAGGAAAGAATAAAAACAGCCCTTTCTAGAATATGAAAACAGCAAGAACCACAATGTTCTGGAGCGATGTATTTATACATGTCATTAACTTATATGAAGCAGGTAACCGCTTGTGGCTGTGGCCACTTTAGACTGAACATACAGAGTTCACCACCCGCTACTCCAGTTTTCCTTTTAGAAAAATAGTTTTCTGGAGCTTTTAAATGTCCCACTTTAATATGTAATTTGTGATTCTATTTTCAGTGTTACAATGACTTTGCGATTAAGTCAATAAATAAAGGACATTCGTGACAAATAACCAGTGAAGTGCTTAAACCACAAGGTGAAAATAAACATTACAAACTGCAATTAAAAGAAATAATTACCCACCTTTTGGCACAATTGCTTTGCCGGCCGAATGTATTTTGATGCCTCTGACAGGAGGGGGTCATACTTGTGGAAGAGGGCAGTGTGCGCTGGCGGGTTTGGGCCCCGGCCAGCCGGTCAATGCCTCATGGACCAGCAGAGCTTCGAGCATCCACAGAGTTTGCTGCCCAAACTGCAGTTTCCTGGCACAACCTTTTTAAAATAGTTTTATGCAAAGGATACATTGCCCTTTAATAACAGCAATTTAGCGTAAATGAAAAGTTAATTAATAGGTATATTATTCTCTCTGAAATACAGCTGTTGCTACCAATTAAATCAATTGTACAGCTCTCTGATGTGTGATGTTAATATTGATATTGCATGTTATGCACAGCGATAGTAAGCTGGGTTGACTATGTTGCAGTAAAAAATTGTGCTGAAACATTTTAGCAATATCACCTAGTGTATATTAAAAAATGTATAAATTTACCACCACTGCATTAGCATGTGCTCTGAATGTGGTCTCAGAGTCAGTTGTAATCGTTCTCGTCCTTGCTGTTTGACGTACTCCAGGGCTCCATGTATATCACTACTGTATCTGTTACAATTCTTGCTGTTATTTCATATAAAATATTGGTCATAGTGCAGAAGAGAAATAAGCAGAATGTGAATATTTAGAAATACAAACAATATTTTATTATTGGATTCTATTTTATGCCTCGGATTGAGTTTATTGAAAGATTTATTGTGCATCAGCTGGAGTGTTCCAAACTAAATCTCATTGTACTTGCAATGACAATAAAGCATCTTTATCTTTAATATAAGTGACATTTTCAGACATGGACATATACAAAATTAGTAGAGAAAGATGTGCAAATTGGTACGTAAGTGGAACGTGCAATAAATGAATGTGTTCTCTCAGACCTACATACTACATCAAGAAGCATTCAAGGAAAAACACATTTATTAACTTTTACATTTCCAGTCGATACATCCAGTACTTCTAGAAATTGCACAGGTTGTTGAGTGGGACAAGTACAGATGAGATGGGCTGTAGCGCTATTTTTAGCTGAGTACTGTTTTGACCTGGAAGGTTTTTTTAGTTGGACAATGGAAAGAAAGCCCTGAGAATGTCGCTGGATGCATGAGCATGAATGCTGCATGTGACATCGGCTGGCCGATGTTGGACTCCGTTACCCAGAAGCCTGTACTGAAAGGGCTAGAGAGGCATGAACTTCTGTTGCTTATTTTGCCAGCTGTTGCTCCCCACCTGCTATCCGCCATCTGCCACCTGATAGCGATTTAGAGCTTCTTCATATGAGCCCTGAGGACTTGTTAGTGTCCTCCAGGGGACAGAGACTACTGGGATATTTCAGTGACGCTGAAAATGTGCTCCTGAGGGGGCTTTATTTATGATCAAGCCCCGACTAATTAAAAGGGTTTTTGAAAATTTAATCAAGTGTTGAGGATTGGTTGATTTAGGGCTTAACTCAATACAACTTACTATTTATTCAAAACCAGGCTGTAAGTATGCCTGTGTATTTGTTTTCAAATTTGCATTCTTATGGATCATTTTCTGGTCCCTTTTTACTCTATGGTTGTTTGGTTCAGCTACTCAGGTATGGATCCCAGTTCAGTAACATAGATGGGTTAGAGAATGCCACAGGATGCTTTGTCATCGTGGTAATAATCCCATGATTAGCATAGCCTCATTTCATTGGGTGGAGTAGTGGCTCTGAGGCTAGGGTTCTGTGCCAGCAGCTGGAAGGTTTGCTGGTTCAAATCCCACAAATACTTAGTGTGACTCTACTCTGTTGGACCCTTGAGCGAGGTGCTTAACCTGCAATTGCCTCATCCTGAGTATGATGTTAATCTACATCCAACCTTACAGTATATGCAGATCCTCCAAGTTATAAGGGAAACACTTGGGGGTTGATGGCAGGATTGGCACTCCAGCCATCAGAAAAAAACTTTACATTGGTCCGTTTGGACTAGTGTGGTACTGAGGTATCACGCGCTGTATGGCTGCACTCAGGTTCTCAATCCTGAGATGTTTGTTGTGTGGCAATGTCCTATAATCATGCTCCTTACACACTGTAATCAGTACATGCTCCTTACCCTCTCCTCCTTGTTTCACTGGATGCAATAATCCATCATGTTAACCTGAGAATTATCTTACAGCTAATTAACTGCTTCACATGTATTGGAAACAACTGTTACTGGGTGGAAAAATCACTGGCATACAAAATAAATACACTAAAAATCAACATATCCTCTATATCTAGAAAATGGGTAACTTTATTTAATGCTAATAACTTTTCCAAAGCAATTTGGATGAATAAATGAAATGCAAGAATGACTGAGAGAGAGAACTGCAGTAACAAAAGGTGACCCCAGTCTGATTGTTTAACAGCCAGACCATTGACAAGAAGCTTGCAGGTACTATTTGCAATTGGTGAGCATCTTCTGTCATGTCAGTTAGACTACAGTATCAATTAAGCTATACTGCTCTGTATAACAATAGTAGCTACAATAGTAGCTGAGGAAAGCATTTTTTGAAAGTTTTAGTAATGCATTAATAATGTGTTAAACATTTCCATGAATTACTGGGTGGCCTTGCAGGGTTTGTGTGTGTGTTCTTCTCACTCTGCATTCCTTGGTGTTCATAGGTCATTAGCATCGGGGCTGGGGCTCCAGTCAGAGCCACAGAACCACCCTGGAAGGTGGAGCCCTTGCCAGTTTTCTGTGTTCCCATGGCCAAACTGGCACCAGTATGAGAAATGACCAGTTGTCGGTGATGGCTAGTAGAAATGACTTCATTCTGATGCTGAGTGGGAAAAACTGAGCTTTCTGTAAGGAAAAGGAGCTAGCTGAACGTTGGATTTTCAGAAATGGATTTTAATCTTTTCTATACTAACAAGCCTGGAAAGTCACTCGGCATCAACGAGAACAACAGCAATAAATTAATTTTTGTATTGCGCATTATCACAACATTACATCGTCTCAAAGCGCTTTACAGCATCACCACCCAAAGCCCCCAGTGGGTAAGTCGTAGGCGACAGTGGCAAAGAAAATCTCCCTAGAAGGAAGAAACCTTGGGAGGGACCAGACTCAAAGGGGGAGCCCATCCTCCAGGGGCCGGCAGGGAGAGTCAAATCAGAGTGATGGCTAAGTGCCAAGTCACACTGACTCAGTCATAAGATTTGAAACACAACCGGGGAGCAGGGAGGTGATGACAAGCTGGTGTTGGTGCTCCTTCCGATCGCCAGGCAGCTGGGCATACAAGGAGGATGACACTGGCAGAAGGTCGAGCTGGACAGAAGGATGTCATGGGTAGTGGCAACGTCACATGTAGCAGGGTGTGCAGGGTATCTTGATAAATTGAGGTCTCCAGGCAGCACCCCCCAGGAGGAGTAGGGGAAATAAAATGTGCAATTAGTAAAAGTAGGGGAGCTATAGGCATTGCTAACAGTTAGGCGAGTGCTATATGAAGTGCAATGTATAAGCTCCGGCAAATATGGCTATGGCAGCATAAGTAGGAGTGGAAAATGGGAAAGCAGGCATGGGGGCATCCCTGAAATGTCAGCACTCCAATCCCACAGTGATTGTGTAGCTAGAGTGACAGCACTGTCAATTCAGTTTATCCAAAGGCAATGGTACAGATCCCCACCCAGCTCTACACCTCACACTATAGGTCTGACTGGGAGTGAGAAGTTACCTACAGGCTACACTGATCAAGTGTGTTTTTAGTCTAGACTTGAATATTGAGAGTGAGTCTGAATCCCGCACTTCCGTTGGAAGACCATTCCACAGCTGAGGAGCTCTATAGGAGAAAGCTCTGCAGCCTGCCATAGCTCTTTCTGCCCTAGGTACTAACAGATATACCGTGCCCTGAGAACGAAGCAAGCGTGGGGGGTTGTATGAGGTCAGCAGATCACTAAGGTATTCTGCTGCAAGGCCATTCAGTGCTTTATACTGTAGGTCAATAGCAGTATTATATAGTCTATCTGAGACTTAACTGGTAACCAATGAAGGGAGGATAAGACTGGTGTAATGTGACCAAATTTTTTAGTGTTTGTGAGAACTCTGGCTGCTGCATTCTGTACCAGCTGAATATTATGTGAAGATCCACATGGGCAACCAGAAAGGAGGGCATTATTGTAGTCCAGTCAGGAAGTTATAAAGGCATGAATTACTTTCTCCATCATGAAGGGAGAGCATTTTCCAAAGTTTGGCTTTGTTCTGTAGAAGATAAAACGCAGTTCTAGTAATACTTGTTATGTGAGCATCAAAACATAAATCTGAACCAAGATTTCTAACCACCGTGTTAGGTTGTGTAGGAAGGCCACCAATGTTGAGGTGGTGAAACTTATTTTGTGCAGCATTGGGACCAATTACCAGTATTTCTGTTTCTTCTGTGTTTTACATATCACATAAGTACAGCTATGGCATTTGGATGCATCAGTATGAACAGCAGTGGGTTGTTGCTAATTGGCACTGCTCAGAAAAGAAACACTGAAAGGGGACAGTTTAGTTAAAATTTAAAATCCTGGCAGGATGAGGGGGTGTCGACTTACAAAGAGGGCTACTAAAATTTTCCATAGAATGGAATATTCACATGTAAACTGAGGCTTTCTGGTTTTTATTAGCTGTTATCTTTAACAATACACTTAGAAATTTATTAAAACTAATCTGAACATAATGTAACCATTTTCATTATCACAGCCTTTTGTTGTAAGAGCTACTTATGTGGATTAAATGCTGTTGACGGTACATTTTTAAGCACTGAAAAGAGGGCTATCTTAGCCTTAAAATGTGTTCTTTATCTGTTTACTACATGCATTACTTATTTGCTGTGTCCTTCCAAAACCTTGGCGATGTATAATTCTAGCGATAATTCGAACAGCATGACGTTTCCTGAACAAATGAAGCTCTATTAGAGGATATTCTGTTTTTCACTCCTGAGTACCTCCTTGCCCTTGGGGGCTGTTCTTTCATCCTCATTATATTCTCATTTATTTAAATAGATATGACCGGTGCAGATCTGTCTGGCTATGATATACATCTATCTGTTTTCCTGGGTCCCAACAGAGCGATTAACAAACCTGGCGACAGCCAAAGACTATTTTGGTTCCAGTGCATTTGTGTTACTGCCATCGGCCTGTTCCTGGGTGACTTCCCTCATGTTGATTGATGCTGAAGTTCCAGGTGCAGAGTGCCCTGCTCCTCAGTGCCTGCGAGAAACTGTGATGTTGAACAGAGTGTGATTTAGTTCACGGGAACACAGTTGGTAAGTATTTTTCATGAAGGGGTTCTCTTACCTCCCAATCACTGTTTCATCTTGACTAGAGATTTAGCATGTTATGTTACTGGCAAAATCTATGGCTAAAAGTGTCGTCATTAGTATGGATAATAAACCTGAAGGTTCTTCAGTAGTTCAGCTTGAACAGAAGGCGAGGTGTTTATTAATCATTATGGTAGACTTCATTGATCCTAGGGATAATTGTTGTGCAAACAACAGCAAGAATGTAGAGGACAGATGAGCATACATATAATGCAAAATAGACTAATTGTGAAGACGGTACACAAACAAGTAAACTTGGTGGAGGCAAATTCAAGTGTACATTGCAAAAATATAATATCCTGAAAAACTGAATATTGGAATATTAAGATAGATAAGTGACTAGCACCAAATAGTTCTCCTTGTATTGTTGTCTCACTTAAGTCTTTGGGAGGATTTGTTTTGATTTTCTGTTTTAGTGATTAGTAGTTCATCTGAGCCTTTGACACCAATTCAGCTAGCGTCAAGTGGAGATAAAATAGACTTGTTGTACTTGTTTTTTTAATGAAATATTCCTTCATTTGCCATTTGCACAAGTATGAGAACAGGTACATTGGGATGCTTCTCTTTGCCTACCCAATCTCGCGCTCCATGATACATGCATGCAGATGAGAGCAAGCTTGGGGTCACAGCACAAGATCAGCTTAGTTGTAGCGCCCCTGCAGTTGGGAGAGTGAAGGGCCTTGCTCATGTGTCCATAATAATGTGACTATTCTGCTGAAGCCGGGGCTTGAGCTGATTAACTCCTGAGCACCAGGCACAGATGTTTGACCTACTGTGCCGCTCATCACAGTTCTTTTCCTCAAGCAGTCAGAGCTCTCAACTCACCGCTACCAAATGAATGTTGAATGCTATCAGTCCAGATAAAACATACTGCAACTGCATTGGGGTGGGAACAAGACTTCAGGTAGCATTCCGCTAACATTCAGAAGAAAACCAAACCACTCCAGCAAGATATAATATGTAGTAACTTTAAGAGCTAAAGTAATGCAGTAGTACACTCACACTTAATGTATTAATTAACCAGTAACTAAGTGTCGCTAATCAATCACTAGGATTCATGTATTTCATGCAGTTACCATATTTGTTCGTGATTTGTACTTGAGTAATAACTAAGTTACTAAGTTACTTGTGCCCCAGTAAGTAAAGTGTTTCTCAATTTGTTAACCACCCCCCGCCCCCAGGAAAAAGGATGGTCTTGAAATTTTTGGCAATTAAGTTATGTTTTCATAATTGAAGGTAAAGTGGGGATCCATGTTTGAATAAATACCTAAAGAAGCTGAACATGTACTTCTTAAGAATTGAAATGAGAAGTGGGAACAGATTTGATCTCCAGGAAATGATCAAAGACAATCTGTGTACATGCAGCAGAAACAGATGCATGACTACCTGCATGAAGAAGTGAGTGAGCGTGCATGTGATCTGCTCCTGCATCCTTTGTACGTTTGCACACCCCATGCGCATCTCTTTCCGAGGGACTGTCCTTGGCACTATCCCACAGAATGCTGCCTGGCTTGGAATACCATCTCCTGATTTCACACCACTCCCGGTTACGCCTCACTAAGTTCTTCATAACAATTTCGTCTAACATCCACCTGAAATAGTCATTCTAATTGGAGTCTTCAGGTCTGAAAGTGGTTAGCAGAGTGTATGAATTAGAACCACAGTCTAGGTACAAATAGGAAAGGAGTACTGAAGCTGATCCTATACTCTGTGTAGGGACATCGAGAAGAATTAGCATCAGTTACAGGTATTTGCGTCCACTTCATTATCCACGCCACATATACAAGTATATCAGGTGTGTTTGTGTCTCACATAGTCATATCTTGATGGTAACTTTCTATTTATTCCTAAAACCCTAATCTCATCTCTGAAAGCCTTAACCCCTACCCAGCCCTATAAGTAAGCAAATAAAATACAAGATTTTTGACATTAAATTGTTTTTTTTTATGGCATTCATAGATTTTTATGAAATTCAGATTATCCTTGCAAGGACCAAAACAAAGTCTCCCTCACACTCTGGGGAATTCTAGCCATTACAATGTAATAGTTACAAATACACAGAAACACACAAATACACACACACACACACACACACACACACACACACACACACACACACACACAGAGGCAGGTTGATCTCAAGTGACATTTACAGGCAGATCCCTGGCTTAATGGATGCATGTGGTTCTGAAAGACTACCTTTCTGTCAAATATTTAATGAAGAATGAAGGGATTTTTTTTTCTCCCCATAAAACGTTTTGCATTTGGTTGTCCACACAATTGACTGGAATGGAGTGGCATGCAGAACATCGCAGAACATTTTTTGATTGCTGTAGACTGTGAGATAAATTTCTGAATAGGCCTACATAAGAGGGCACTAAGCTGCCTTTTATATACCAGGTACATGGACACAACATCTTTACATTCAGATGAGAAACTGGATTTTATTATGGAAAAATAATTACATTTTTAGACAGGTTTGTTAATTTTGGGATTCATGGGACATTGATAAACTAAACAATGAGACCTGATAACTAAAAAGTGTGAAAGAAGGTTTTCATCTTTTTTGTAAGTGGCAAATGAATTGAATATCATGGATGCAAAGAATGCAAAATGCAATAAGATATATATATATATATATATATATATGGCCTTGAAACAGGTACTTTGTAAGTCTTTAAGATTCTGAATTTAGGAAATGGCCTAATTTGCTTACATTTGCTGGCAATTTTAATGACTGACAATTTCAGGCCAAACGATCAAGTTATCTTTAGCATCCGCTATTAGCAGTTAAAACTTTTTCAAGCGTAATTCTCCTTTGTGTCATCCGTACAGACCTACAAACAGATGGAGTGTCTCGGATAACAAGGCAGAACATATTCAAATGCAAAACAGCTGTAGTACAATAAAAAAGTGAGTTTTCCATATGGGCCACACTGAATTCGGTAAACAGTTCAAGTTTGTTTTAAAATATAGATCTGGAAACAAAGGGGTAAAAATAATTTTAAACTGTTCAAGTTCGAAAACAGATGGTTTCCTTAATGAATTGTCTTAAATTGTTTACAAAGAAACTGGACTTAAATAGCAGCATATCCATCTATCTTCCAACCTCTCATACTGATCATGATTATGAGGGGCCTGGAGCTTATCCCAGTTAGAACAGTGTGCAAAGCTGAGGTTCATGTTGCATGTTTATGTCAGGCCACCACAGGGCACGCACAGGTGTCACACGTCACACAGTCATATGCCACATGGTATTTCACTGGGTCACGCCAAGAAGGGACAACCCAGATGCTGCCTCGAGTTCCCACAAAATAAGGAAGCGGAAACAAAAGGGGTCAATACACAAAGCCAGGAGGAACAATAAGGAAAGTTTGGTGCTACTCAGAGACGCGGGTGAGCAGCAGGACAATAAGGCTGTGAAATCGCTGTCTAACAATAAAGGGGAACAACACCAACCACAACAAGGACTAACGTCAACAATGACAGACAAGGAACAGGGCAAGGACAGGCATATATGTAATCCTAATAATGAGGGGTACATGAGGGACTGGTATGGGCCATAAACAATTAACCTGACACTAACATGGTACAGGTGAGGGTAATTAGCATCAAGAAGGGAGAGGAACGGGAACATAACAGGCCTGATGGTAGTTATGGGCTAGTGAAGCTTCATGAAGCTTTTGGGTGTTCCCCAAAAAGTGCGGGAAAATGATTTGAGTCTTCAGACCTTCAAAACATAGAGAAACCTCTATTGGGGTTGAGCAGCACTTCGAATGATTTGAGAATGAATCCTATATGCATTCACATCGAATGAATAATGTGACTGGTATGACGGCAGGGTCTGACTGTGTTATGCTAAATATAAACTTATTAAATTTGTATGTATTTCTTAAACTTGTATGTATTTTCAGTCATGTATTTACAATAAAATATTGTGATTGATCTGGGATGAACAACATTTAACAACATTATTTGTTGTTAAATTGTTTCCAATTAGGTGCTGCAATATGTGTACCCATTTTCAGTTGTTGGAGTTTGGAGAGGAGTTTTGAAACAGAGGAGATGTGTGACTGGGGAGAGAAAGAATGAGAAATGGATGCCTTCCGGTGAGCTTACAGTTCCAAGGGGGCAATGAAGATATTTATCATATTGAGGATGCGTTATTGCTGTATGACAGATATTTGGAGGTACGCAAACCTGGCCAGTACAATAATGATAAATAAAAGAAATATAATAATTTACATTTATTCATTTGCTAGATGATTTTATCCTAAGCGATTTACAACAAGTGAATGGAAACCCAGCCTCCCTCATGGCAGGCTAGAATTGGCCCATTGAACAAGCAGAGGAACTAATAATAATAACAACAACAACAACAACAACAACAACAACAACAATAATAATAATAATAATAATAATAATAATAATTTATTATTATTATTATTGTCGTTGTTGTTATTATTATTATGATTATTATTATATAACTAATTTTGGGACACGTCAACTCAAACTATTTCCAGCTATGTAGTGTCGGCATCGCATGTCCCATAACTAATTGACACAGAGAAATTGTAACAGACTGGAGGACAAACCCACACAATATGCAGTGCAATCTAGAGCAGTGGTGTTCAGTCCATGTGCTGACAAACTGTTTTTCATTTCACCTAAACTGTTAATTTAGTAACTTATTTAATTATGGTGAAATTAACATTTTGTTAAATTAAGCGTTAACATATCGTAGTTTTTTTCAGTAGAATTAATTGTGAACCTTCCTTCCCCCCACTAGTGCTTAAAGTGGGTAGGTACCCACACCTCTCATAATCTGCTGGGGAGTATCAGCACCTGTTTCCCCACTCCAGGCACTGTTGAAGCTAGTTCATTATGGTGCATATCAGTACTAAAATATTTCTCATGAAAGGATATGTTTATGGAGGTTCTAAAAAAAAATTGAAGAAAAAGTATTGTAAAACCTTTAACTTCCATATCCTTTTGGATTCAAGCATTTGCCTATGCTAGGAGTGTTAGGAGTGTTTTCCTATTTTATGAGTGTTTTGCGTATTTTAAGAGTGCATAGGCTTAGCGAATAATCAGGTCAGGTTAGATTGGTGAGCATGCACTGTTGCAGTGTGTTGCTGCACCCACCACACAGCGAAACTCCTTGGGATCCCAGCCAGCTACGCCCCAGGCAGACACACGGTCCAGTCCCACCCATCTGCCACAGCCAGGTGTTGCATGGGTGTCCCCTCGGCCTGGTCCAGCCGCTCAGGTCCTCAGCAATGAGGATTCTGTGACCTGGATCACCCTCAGGGAAACGCGCCACATGGCCGTAGTGCTGTAACTGACACAAAAAGACACACTATTGATGGTTGTACCTAAGAAGTCATTAAAGGCCTGGACCTTGGTCTTTACCCAGCACATTCACAATCCCTGACACTCAGACTCTACGCTCAGTCTCTTGAGAGCCCCAGTCAGGGCCTCCATTGAATCCGGTAAGATCACAGCATGGTCAGCAAAGTGAAGATCAGTAAATCTTTCTTCACCAACAGATGCCCCACAACTGCTGGATCCTATGACCCTGCCCAACACTCAGTCCATACAAGCTTTGAACAGAGTAGCAGCAAAAACATACCCCTGGCAAATCGCAGAATCATCTGGGAAGAACGTGGAGGTTTTCCCTCCACTCTACATAGCACTTTCAGTACCAGTGTACAGGCCAACCCTGAAATCCAGAAACTTTGGTGGGATCTTGGAAAGTCTTAGGATGTCCCACAGGGCAACTTGATCAACTGAGTCAAACACTTTATAAAAATCGACAAAGACTAAAGAACCTCTGCTGATAGTTTTGCTTACAGTTCAGTGCCAGGATGTGGTTGTTGGAATACTTCTTAGGTGTAAAACTAGATTGTTCTGGTCGCTGACAGGTAAGCAAGTGATCACAGATCCTGTTAAGGATCACACTAGTAAGAACCTTACCCGGTAATGAGAGCAGTGTTATCTCCCTGTAGTTGCTGTAATTTAGGCGGTCACCCTTCACTTTTTAGATAGGGACTACAAATCTCGTTTTCCAGTCAGTTGGGACTCCCAAATGGAAGCAGAAATTGCCTGCAATGCCAGGAGGAGAGCCTTACCATCAGCCTGGAGAGTTACCCTGGATACCACAGACCCCCGTGGACTTCCTTACCCTCAGCTGATTCACCAACTGTGCATTCTCAATGAGATTGGGTGCTTCAGACTTAAATGATCAGCTCCAAGAACTGTGAACCCAGAGATGTCCACCGTTCTAGCTGGAGGGTCAGCTTTAATAACTGCTCGACATAGCCAGCCCAGTGGGTCACAACTGCAGTGTCATCCATAAGGACCATTCCTTGAACCACCCTGACTGCAAGTCTCCAAGGAACAGATTCAGATGTGCATAATGCTTCGATTCCTCTGCAAGCAGAACAAGGGTCACTTGACCACAGATGGTGTGTCCCCTGCTCACAGATTCATCTAACAGACCTCTCCTTATCTGCTCTCAGAGCCCTCACAGCTGTCCTCCACAGTTCCCGGTATAGACTGGATTTGCCACTAAGTCATGTGCTGCAACTCCTCTCGAAAATATCTAGGGTGCCTTACGAGATGAAACATAGGCAACACCAATACAACCCTTGGCGACCTTCAGGGTCTCATCACAGAAATTCTCCCACATCACATTATAGTCAGCAGTCGCACCAAAGTCTGCAAGGTACTCATATAAACTGCGTGCAAACTCTTTATAAACAGCTTGATGTTGGAGTTTGGCCAAATCCAGCCTCATTCTCCTAGTAGGCAGTAGCCTACTGGATCTAAGCTGAATCTTCAGAATAGCGAAAATCTGTGGATCTAAATTCATACACTGGACACTTCTGTAGACCCTGCAGTCCTGCAGGAGCCTCCAGCTTCTGTCCATGAGGATGTGATCAATTTCCTTCACCACACCACCAGTATTGGAGTACCAAGTCCAATGATTTGGCTCAGGGCATTGAAAGGGCATTGAGGAGCTGATCTGCTACAGCAGCAACTACTTCCTGATTATGTCAGCCATCAGACTGACCAGACCACAAGTAGGGGCACCCACCTTCAGAGATCTGACCGCTCCCTGGGCTGCACACCTCAGAGAGCACCACCCACTGAAATACAGAGTTTACGAAGCTCCCCTAACAGCAGAGAAAGATGCTGAAGAGATACGACGTTCCAACTGCCTATCCGGATGGGCCACCTCAAACTAGAGGTCTGCACGGGACTGTTTTTTTAGTCCGGCTCCCGCCCACTCCCGCAAGGTTTTATTCCGCACCCACCCGCTCCCGCTATATATTCACTGTTTGTTCACCCGCTGCCCGCTTAGAATAATTTTCTTCCCAACCCGACCGTTCCCGCAAATTTTTTTTGTTTCCAGAATCTCACATTAAAAACCGAAAGAGAGGGGCAACAAAAAAAATGTTTTGTTTTGTTTACTTTTATTCTTCTTGTCAAGATGCTGTTAATACGGAAAATGTGTTGCAGAAAAAAATGTAGAAAAAATGTAGTATTGTGACTGCTAAA
>JABFDZ020000054.1:10632348-10644649 GCA_019775955.2 Pollimyrus isidori | reverse complement strand
AGGTACTGACCAGGCTCAACCCTGCTTAGCTTCAGTGGGCAACCAGTCTTGGGCTACAGGGTGATATGGCTGCTGACATGGATTAGCCAAACAAGGTGCCCAGTGCTCAAGCCTAAAAATACATGTGTGTATTGAAAAGTTGCTGCAAATTCTTAGGAGAGATTAGTAAAGGTTCTGCAGGGGTTACGCTGACATGTTTTGAAAGAGGTAATTTAAACTTAATTTTCTTTGACTGCTTAAAACCTTTCCTTAGTACTGTAAATGGGAAATGTAAATGGAGAACATGGATTATTTTTAATTGCATTTTATTTATCCCTCTTTTTATTTAGTGATATTTTGTGAATTGATATACAGCCATGGAAGAAAATAAGAGATTGCAGCATAATTCTTTCTCTCATTTCTCAGTTTATGGGTGTGCATCTGTGAATAATATATATTTATCTGAAAACTGCTGTGTGGTTCTCTCCAGTTTCTCATCAATGAAGGGCTTCTTCCTTGCTTTACAGGACTTCAGTCTTGCTTCTAGGAGCCGGATACGCATAGTCTTAGCAAAGGACTTCACACCTGCACTTAATGTTTCCCATTCCTTTTGAAGGCTACTTGATACCATCCTATGATTCATAAGAGCCTGTTGGATAAGCTAATGGTCATCTCTGGCATTAGAAAGTTGCTTCTGCCCTTCACCTGTCTGGTTTCTGGTTGTTCCCAGTGTCTCCTGCTTCATCTTTGTACTGCTGCCTTAGAAATTATGAACCTTGAAGCATCCTGATGCTCAGCGTAGCCTTTTTTCAGCCGAACCGGAATTAAACCGGGATTAAATGCAAAATAATTATAGAATGGTCTCTTTGTTTTTCTATTCATATCAGAATTATATTTAAAGTATACTAAGTAACAATGGCCACATTATAATATCTTATTAACCATTCTGTAGTAGAACAGTGAAAATAAAGAAAACACAAACCTTTCTTTGAAATGGAACTAATACTGTATATCATAATATATTATGCTATCATCCATCCATCCATCCATTTTCCAAACCGTTTATCCTATTGGGTCACGGGGGGTCCGGAGCCTATCCCGGAAACAATGGGCACGAGGCAGGGAACAACCCTGGATGGGGGGCCAACCCAACGCAGGGCTATGCTATCATTTAGCTGACAAATAATAATATTCACATTACAGTCATCAATATTGCCCTCGATTGAGTACCTTGATGATCCAACCAAAAAGCCCTGTTGTGTTAGGAGGAATACATTCAGAATCCTAACAACCTCCCCCCCCCCCCACCAATTTGGAATTTAGGGTATGAGCTCTGATGACAGATTCAGGTACTTTGCTGTTACACATCCCAGGGGTGCAACTGACATCTGTTGGTCTGATTAGCCATAACCATGATAAAAAATAAAAACATTGGCATTGTTCCTGATTTGGCTTCTACTGGATATTTTGTACTATTTGCGCATATAGTCAAGAAGTAGTAGTATGCCACAGGATTATTTTGAACTTCTGAATTTCTTTCCCACAGATTCTTCTTGAAATTCTTCCTCAAGTGCAATCAGAATTGTCTGAAAAATGCAGGGAACCCAAGGGACATGCGAAGATTTCAAGTAGGAGTCTCTTCATTTTAACAGCTTTGTGGCAAACCAGACCAGGAACCACTAGTGGATAGCAAGTGTTCAAAGCCATTAGTTTAAGAAGGCCTGTTTTTCTGTACGAAAAAATTAAGTCAAAGGAAATGAATTAAGCGTGATTTTTCTACCACAGCACAGAGGTTAATAGTCAAGATCAGAATATTGTAGGCGCAGACTTGCAAAAATGTTACTGACTCTCCATTGGCTGGTTTGCTTGTCTTGTCTTTTGACATAATTCCTAGGGCTAAGCCTATGATTGTCCTCAGGTGGTGGTGTCCACGACTCTTAACGTGGACGGCCATGTCCTTGCCGTCTCAGACAACATGTTTGTGCATAACAACTCCAAGCACGGCAGAAGGGCCAGGCGCGTGGACCCATCTGAAGGTTTGTGTTTTCCAGTTCACTGCTTGGGAAGACCAAGGGCCAGTCATATTCACTTCCCCTTGTTTGTGACTCATTTCGTTTTGGTCACTGTTTAACCAATGGTGCCTAAGTTAAAGATAAACCCATTGAATATAGGCAGTTTCAGCAGGTGCAGAGAAAACACAGAGAAAACAAAGCCTAGTATGTCTTTATAAAATCCATGGTAATATGGCTTTTCTCTGGGAATTTGTGCTTTTTATTTGATCAGTGCATTCTGTGTGCTTTCAAATACTTTTTTGCTTTATGCTGAGTTAAAAGAAAATCTGTTTAAACTAAGCATACAGTCATGCAATTATGTATATATTCTGAAAAAAGTTCCGCATTAATAGAGCAAGATAAATCATGGTTTTTTGAATGGACTTCAGATGTTGATATTTGAATGCAATTCTTTTTCATGTAATTTCAGTGCATTTGTACTGTTTTTCTGAGTAGCAACACTTTCTGGTTTCTCGTTGTGTACTAACAAACATTTACTTTAAGGCAAAATTCTTCTTGTCTCCATTCCATTTTCATTTTACTTCCTTTTTGACGAGTTGTCCTGGTGGACCAGGATGATCAATGGATGCAGGATCTGTTGATATGTTCTGTAATTAGCTGTTGTCACTGTATATTTCTAGACATAAATCAATCTTGATAAGTCTGCAAATGGGATTGCCATCTGCAGGTCTATGTTATTTTAAGCAATGTGTACTGGTGAAGTAGCTGATAGGTGTAATATTTAAATATTAAATCGAGTTATTGCTCTTTGATATTATATCCACAGGACTGGAGTGGTGGGATTGGCTTATTACATATTGTAACAAGCTGTTGACAGTTTAGCATGAACGTGCTATGGGGTTTCAGAAATGTAACTAGTCTGGGTCATTGAAATCCCAACAGTTTAGGTATAAGACCTGCATAACAGATTGGAAATGATAGATCATGTTCACTGTGTATTAGGTTAGGTGACCGAGATAGTCACTTCTGTGTCTTCAAAGCAGCAACGCCGTGCATTAAGGCCATCAGTCCCAGTGAGGGCTGGACAACGGGAGGTGCCACCATCATCATCATTGGGGACAACTACTTTGATGGGTTGCAGGTGGTCTTTGGAACGATGCTTGTGTGGAGTGAGGTGAGTTATATTGTGTGACAACAAACTTTCTGGGTAAGGGATGCCCTTGGGTCTAGCTGAATTCAGTATATGGTCGACCATTCTGCATCGCGATCTGCCCCATCATAATTTTGAGATATAGCTGGATTGGCATAAAAAATGCAATAGAAAAGAACTGAAAAAGCTTTTCCGAAAGCAGTAGACGACATGCAAATGGAATACAAAAAGTTGAGTAACTCATAATTGCATATAAAATAATAATACCAGATGAGTTTAGGCGGCCTCTCACATGAAATCTCTCAGTGATCTATGTATTTTGCGTTTCTTTTCATCTTTTCACTTTGTTCTTTTCTGCTTGCACCCTCACTTTGCTCACTAAGGGGACCAAGAGCTCAATTTTTTTTTTGACTTTGTTCTTCCAGATTGTGGGGGACCTGTGTCCCTAACCACTGCAGTGAGGAAGGGTGGACTGTAACTGAAAATTTGGAAAGCAGGTTCCATGAATATGGGGTTTCAAAATGTATTAAATTATTCTAATGTAACCCAGCGTAATTCAGTAAATTTGGCCATGGCTACTGCTTGTTTAAATATTCACTGACCATTCCCACACACAACTGACATTTAAACACATTACGTATTTGTTATATTTAAATAATGGAAAAAATGACAGAGAAATCTTGGTTGGGGAAGTGTATAACCTCTCATTAAATGCCTTTGTTAATAACATCAAGTATGACCAACTGCCTGCCAACTGACACACAGAGCTAATTAGCCTCCATCTGCGTTCAGCTGTAATTATTGAGATTAGTCATGAATAAAGACAGCTGCTCTTGTGAGAATCATTTACAAAGCTGTGCATCTCAAAACAAAATCTCAGTGGGCAACACTGACACTACAGTTGAGGAGTGGGATGTGAATGTAAACATATCAAAGCCATTCAGTAACTCTGTCAGCACCATCTTTAAGAAGATCAGGGCAGGTGGTTCCATTAAACTAGTGTTAATGTGGGCAGCATATTTTGATGGGAAAGACCCTAATCCCAACATGAGAACCTTAACTCCTAACCAGCTCTAACCTTAACCCAGAAACACGGTTGAGTGACAATGATGGAGAGGACTATAATGTGGATGGTTACACACTGTTCTGTAGGGACCAAAAGGGAGGTGGTGTTGCAGTATATGTAAAAGAAAACTTGCAGACAAGGGAGCTCACTGACAAAAATAAAACTACAAAAGCTATATGGGTAAAACTTGATGCTAAAAACTAAAATCACCGAATTGTCACTGTTTGAAAATTAGAGGTTTTAGAACCATTGGACGGTAGTGATCATAACATGGTTAAATGGGAGGGTAATTTTAGTGCCCAAAGTGCAAAGTGACAAACAAAAACATAGAATGTTAGGAAGGCTAATTTTAATGGTGTGAAAGTGAAATCAGAAACTACACTGGATGGAGTTAAATAGCAAAACTGTTGAAGAGACATGGGAATTTTTAAAAGCACATTATTGCAAATGCAAGAGGACTAAATCTCGGAAAATACAAAGCAGATTGTTTACTACTGAAATTAAGAATAAAGTCAGGAGGAAAAGGGCTCTGTCCCACAAATGGAAAATAACCAATGATGTTGAAATAAAGCAGGAGTTAAAAAATAATAGATGTTCTCGCCAGTGTGGGGAAGTAACTAAAAAGGCCAATAGGAGATCTCTAGATGTGCATAGTGTAAGTCAAGGGAGGTAAAACTGAGATACAATTCCTTGGTATGACCCCACTTAGAATATTGTGCCGGTTTGGTCACCATACCTTAAAAAGCACATTGCTGCCTTCGAAAGGGTTCAATGTAGGGCTGCAACAATGATTCCTGGTCTTAGAAGAATGTATTATGAGGAGAGATTAGCTGAGCTGAATCTGTTCAGCCTTGAGCATAGGAGACTATGGGGGGTCCCAGGTATATAAGATTCTAACGGGTCTGGATGCTGTTCCACATTTACTTCAAATACTAGAACTCGTGGCCATAAGTGGAAATTAGTGGGAGAACATTTTAAAATGAATTTTAGGAAGCACTTCTTTGCACAGCGTGCAGTTAGAGTATGGAATAGTCTTCCTGTTAGTGTAGTGGAAGCTAAAACCCTGGGTTCCTTAAATCAAAACTAGATAAGATTTTAACAACTCCGAGCTTGATGGGCCTAATGTTCTTCTCACCTTTGTAAAGTTCTTATGTTCTTATTATTATTCGATACATTTGTTCTCCCCAAACAAGCTTGATGGGCTGAAATTGGATCCATTTCAAATTTGTCATTTTTGTTTTATTTTTACGAATTAAAGTTATTAGTATATTTCACCATCATTTTTGGCATCATAAATAATTTTTTATTTTATTTTCATCTTGATTTAATCAGTTAAAAAATGTTGACCAGTTTCATTGTTTTCATCAGCGAAAGTAATACTGCATCAAGCTGGATGGCAGGATAATCGGAGATTCTGCCAAATTCAAATTGGCTACAAAAATATAATTTACACCAATATACTGTAATTTACACCAATATCACAAGCTGTTGGCTCTACAAAGATGAAAATATGCTCAGGAAAGCCTATATTGGGGCTCATTTGAAGAAGTAGGAAATCTGTGGACATTAGAAAAGTTCTGAGGAAACCAAGATGCAAAACATCTTGGCCTCAGGCGTTATGTACAGGAAAGACATCACAACAATGTATACAGAACACCTTTCCCACTGTGAAGCTCTATGGAGACAGCACCTTTTTATAGGTGTGCCTCTTTTCATTTTCAGATCCAACAATAACTAGTTTGAGACCTATGATCAGTCTCATAGAAAACCTGTGGAATGATTAGAAGTTAGAGTTTTGTTAAGGTATAAATGAGGGTTTGATTCTAATGACAATTGGGCATGCAATGCATTTTAAAATAGGTTCATCCAGAAGCGATGTGATTAACGGGAACCAAAGTAACAATGAAGTGAATTCTAATTATTATTTCTGAATAAACTCATAACAAATGCTGCTTAAGGCCCGGGTCACTGATCTTGCCGGCTGCTGTATTTCAGCTCATCACCCCTCATGCCATCCGAGTTCAGACCCCCCCGCGGCACATCCCGGGAGTGGTGGAGGTTACACTGTCCTACAAGTCCAAGCAGTTCTGTAAAGGTGCTCCAGGACGCTTTGTCTACACAGGTAGGCACATAGGATGAGTCCTGCTGGGCTTCTCTCTGTTTTATGAATGCAACAGTAATACCTCTGAGACCAGTTTACCAAGATGACTGTTCACTTTGTTTGAAATAAAAGAGATGGTTGTCATTCAAACCATAAGCTTTACCTTCTTCATGCACTTTTTCCTTGAAATGTGTGACTCAGGCACATCTCTGCACTCAGAATACCTTTGTTTATTCATAATGCTTACGCTGTAGTTGAAGTAGAAAGTGAACAACATTTCTGGTGTATGAAACTGTACATTTATATGAAGTGTGACACACCACAGCACTTAACAATGAAATGTGTCATTTGAATTTAACCCGTATGTGACATTGCAGGGGGCAGCTAATTCGTCACTTGGGGAGCAGTGCTTGGGGGTGCTACCTTGCTCTGGGTACCTCATTAATACTTTGTTGGTCGGGCATTCGCACCAACAACCTTTCAATCACAAATACACTTCCCTACCCATTAGGCCCCAACTATTCGAACAAAACCTACCCACTAAAAGCTCTCTCTCATTAAACATGGCTAGATACTTATTGACTCCTATTAAGCGGTTCAAAGTATCTTACTCCATTTCTTGAAATCATAACTCTATCTGCACTTCATTTAGTAAATGACCAGAATAAATGCATTTTATCGTAATTTAACATAGTGATTGTGTTATTAAAGGGGAATAGGAACATTTTTACCTAAGGTCATGCTGCACTCTGGGGACTTTACACATGCCCCAATTATCACACATCTAAATATTGTATTCCCCAGTCAGAGCTCATTGTTATATTTAACAGACAAGAGTATTTAATTCTTTAAATTAACTTCAAACTGATTTAACTAATTCTTTTGGGGGGAAATTGCAAGGAAAATGAAAATTGTGTGTTCTTTTACAAATTTATTTTGTGGGGTATTATTTTTCAGTCTAAAGACAACAGATGTAATATGCACACTATATAAAAATATAAAATATAAATAATAAATAAATAGTTGCAGGATGCCTCTGGTATGCTGACTGATGATGGGTAAATATGTCCGAAGGGATGCTTCACAAAGGATTCCTTTGAACATACCAAAACCTTATTTTCCTGTTGTAGCTGGTTGACATCATCACATCACATGACATCACCACTTCCATTGTTTTATATGATAAACAGTCATGTAGGCACAGCTGAGGTCTGCAAGCCCTTCTCATTATGCATCCCTCCTTAAGCTGCTTGCTCCACTCGCTTGCTTGCTTCACTTTCCTCACATACTCCTGTTACTGTGACCCTACTCTGTTCTTACATGACCAGATCTAGGCCACTTTTCCTAGTTCATAAATACTCTTTCATCACCATTACTCTCCTCAGTAGAGTGCCCTGAGTGGGTAAGTGACTCCGCGATCGGCAAATTTTACCAATTAAAATATACTAAGGGGAACCCCCCTCACCGTTAGAATATTACCGCTTTGCCACCCTAGAAAACACATCTGATCCAGTCTGTGTACAGTGTGACCCTGCCTCTGCCTCTCCTCATGCAGATTTTACATGCCCTCTTCATACCCTTACACTCTCCGCTGTGGGCTTGTCTCCTAAGCTGGCTCAGATATTTATGGGCAAGTTAATGAGAAAAGTCAGGAGTTATTGACTGTGCAGCGAAGACAGAGAATCTCTGAAAATCAGGGTCTGCAAAAACACAGAGCTGCAATAATTACAATTGAACCCTTATTCTAGACTCACATTGATCTGCTCTGCATTAGCTCACAGAACATTTTTTAGCATGTGATGATGTTTCCCAGTCTCAGCTCATCTATTACATTTAAATGGCATTATATCTGTTTTTAGATGTTTGTATTCTTTGCTGTTGTTAACAATAGAATGGGCTTATTCAAAATCACTCTCTATTACCTATGTAGTGCAGTACAGTAAATAATGTGTCCAGCATTTTTGTAGTACTGTTTGAACTGTTAGTAGCAAATGGGGCTCATTATATACTCTACAATAAAATCACCATAATTGCATTGTACAGACCATGTACCATAATGTGCCTAAATGTGAAGGCCATGTCTTGTAAACTGACCTTTCACACACAATGGTGGGAAAGGGAAATTTTTAATTTAAGATAAATTATTAGTTATGTAAAGGTTGTAGCTGTTGTATGTATGTTATAGCTGTATTTCACAATTTGCAAATGTCAGCTGTCAATGTTTACATGGATATCAACATAGAGCTTCTTGAAAACTTGAGAACTTGAACTTGAAAAGTGCCTTAAACAGTTGCCTTTTTCACTGATTAATTCCCTGTAGTGTGAACAACAGATATTTAATTATAATGGGAATAGTGAACAAATCAACACTTTTGGACTTGGCCATATAATTGATTTGGAAATTATACACCATGCAGCCAACTGTGAGATGTTCCTTTATTCACCAGCTGCACAAATGCACTTTTCCTGTTCCATCATGCTTTGCTTTGACACAAACTGAAATATACACAGCGGAGAAAGCTTGAATCTGAATATAGGGTCAGGCCGTTTATCCAGCATCTCTGGGGCCTTTTGCAAGGGCGTTTGCTGTTTGCTGTCTTCTTATAAATGTTAAGCATCAGAGCATGTGAGTGGAGTGGAGTGGTGAGAATTTCCGCTCCTCACTCATGAAGCTGTTGGCTCCGCCCGCTCCTCCGCTGTAATTCACACTAAGCCGCTCCGCTCAACACCACTCCTCGCTCCACTAAAATTTCCTCCTGCTCCAGTCAAATCACTTCATGCTCACTCCAGCTTAAAAGAGGGATAAATAATCTTCATGCCTAACAAATAACCATCTTAAACCAAAGCTTTATACAGTGGGTTCTCGAACTTAATCCGTTCCGGACTTCGGATGGAATCCTAAAAAGTTCCAGTTCTGATCAAATTTTATCCCAAAAGAAATAATGGAAAACCATTATAATTAATTGGTTCCCGGCCCCCCAAATTTACAGCTAAATATGTTTTTTTTAGCATTTAAATACAAAATGAACAGGATAAAACAAGAAGAGTATTTCTTTCTTAATGGCTTCCAAAATTATAAATATCTTATCCCAACATTACCCCTGTCCTGCCTCGATCGTCCGCTCCTTCCGTGTGTCACGGCCCCTTGTTAACCCCGTATTATCGGCTATTTCTGGTTGTTGTCATTAGTCCTCTGTATTAAGCCCGCGTTTCAGTTTGTTTCCCCAGTCCGGTCGTTAGGTGCGTTCGACTTGCGTACAGCACTGGCTTAAAGCAACGCATTCTGATCCTGATGCAATGCATTACGGTTAGATGCATTGCAACCTGGCTGCACAAACTTGAACCATCTCCGCAACGACACACCTTTGATCTTATTGGCTGAAGAGTTTAGTTACATGCATGACATTTGTATCCCAGGCAGTTCCGATGTGTAATCTGCTATTTCTCCCAAATATCACGTAAAGCAGTAAGAACTGGTTTTCAGTTAATTTACTTGGTAAAATAAAGTTTAAATAAATGACATAAATGCTGTAATAGTACACGTAAGTCAGTGGTTTATTTATTGTTAGTTAATGTAATGTTGCACTGCTTTATTTGGTTAATCATCCAGTCTGAAGAATGCATTCAAGTAAGAATTGCAATGTAGTATGATTAATTTCTTGGAGCGTACAATTTATATCAGGTCAGCATTCACGGTTCAATTTCTGATATTCAGATCGAGTTCTAGGTCAAACTGGTTTGTTCGACTTTCAAGAAATTCGAGTTCTAGTGAGTTTGATAACCGAGGTACCACTGTATCATAAAGAAATATGAGCAACGGCAACATTGCCACTCAGAAAATATTTATTTTTAAGCAACATACTGTATAGGCAACAACAGACAGGTCTGGCAATGGCATTCCACACAAAAGTAGGCTTAAACGTAAAGGAATCAGTGGACTTAATAGCCTAAAGAGTATACAGGCTAAGCGTCCACCTTTTAAATTCCTAAATTATTTTCTGTTGCTGCTGCATCTATAAACTTAAATTTCACTGACAGCGTTTTGTAAAATTAAAAAAAATCCTATTAGACCTACTTTGAATGACAAAAAGAATTAATTTGATTACCAATATTTACTTTATATGCTTTTATACTTTAGAAACTCAATATGCTACTACCATATAAAACTTGCTCGCATTTTGCTCTGGCTTCCGCCTGTTTGCGTAGTAGGCTTATACTTTCTGAGAAAAGTGATTCCAAAGTGAAGCTTACTCACTGAAAGTTTCACCACATTGTTGTTCATGCTCTACATTATTGTCATCTGTACATTTGATAAGAGAAGTACACTTGTATGATTTATCAGTTTCCTTTGTGAAATATTTTACGAATTCAAATGAATTCTGGGTACAGATGAATTCTGGGTTGATTCGGGCACACCTCAGAATCGTAGTGTGAGCAGTTTCGGCAAAATTGGAGCTCCAGCCCTAATTACAAAACCGCTCCGCGCTCTGACCAAATTCTGCTTGCTCTGCTCCTTACTCACACTCCACTCCGCTCACATGCTCTGTCAAGCATTATTGCTAAAGTGGTCAAGCACACTTCTTAATGTCCTTAATGTAGACAAAATTCCTTTTTATTTTTTGTCTTTATAATGTAGACAAAATTCCTCTTTATTTTTCTTCTTTATAATGTAGACAAAATTCCTCTTTATTTTTGGTGTAAGTGCTGGGCTTTGTTTCACCTTACTATAGTGACTGGTCATACCGAGTACAGCCTCTATACAGCTCCACTAAGGCCTTACTTTGAACCACAGCCACACCATCTTCATTGTGAGTTTTATCAGTGCGGATCACTAGACCTCCAGCGGAGCCTATAGGCATGCTGCTCTCCTCTCAGCCTAAACCCATGGGACTGCACCTGGTTCCTCAAGGAGCCGTCACTGTCATGACAGTGATGACGTGTAGCGTACCTCTGTGATTAGAGACCTCATCAGCCTTACTTGTGCATATCAGCCACTCACTTGTGTTATATGCTTCACAGTTAATTGTGTCTTGCTTTGATAAGCTGCTTTAAAAATCTAGGGCATGTACCTCAGGTGATTTAAAGTGGGACCATTTCTTTAATAGGCCAAATTTGGGCTTGGACACTTTCCTTTTCTGATATCAGTTTCATTGACACTGAAAAATGTATACAATACAATTTTATTCAGTACTTCTATACAAAGTACTTTTATATTTCACATTTATAAAGAGTGGGGTACTTTACTGGTGTATTTCAGGTTAAGTATCGTCTAACTGCTTCTGCAAGTAGAGTGCATTTCGCCGGCCAGTTATCTAGCAATTAAGTAGAAGAACGGTTCTGAAACTAGAACCATGATATCCACACCAACCCAAAATAATTATTCTATTTCAAGTTAGGCAAAACTGTATGTTTTGTAAATATTACACCTACACCTGGCCATTGTGTCCAAATGATTCTAATTGAGAAATTTGAAATTTCCCCCTTCCCATGGAAACACTCAGCACAGCACAGCAACTATTCATGTGTCGGTAGAAGCCAGAAATGGGAATTCTGAGGTTGCAACAAAAGCAAAGAAAGTATGTTTTTGTTTTATGGCTACCAGGTTAAGAGTATACCAACTGGTTAAGGTTAATGTGTAAAGTTAACAGATTATGGCTGTCAGGTTAAGGGAATACCAAGTGGTCTACCAAGTGGTGTAATATAACCTTAATGTACCATCAAAGACAATATGCTAGAGAGGAACGTAGAGCAGAGGCTTTGCACTGTTATATGACAGTGTTCATGGAAAACAAAAGTAAAAATGCCAAGCTATTGAGTAGTCCAACTCAGTTACAAACAATCGTATAATCATATAATCGAAAGTGACGTTGATATAGTACAGTAAATGAGTTCAATGACAGTTTTGCACGGGTGTTTACTGTTGAGGATACTAGTAACTTACCAGTTCTTATTAATAATTCAGCATCGTCTTTAACTAATATATATATAACTGA
>JABFDZ020000054.1:10605539-10619398 GCA_019775955.2 Pollimyrus isidori | reverse complement strand
CTATTAGTTATGTTCTCCCCAAGCGAGCTTAATGGGCCGAATGGCCTCCTCTCGTTTGTATAGTTCTTATGTTCTTATGTTTATGTTCTAACGAGCGGAACCAGGATGCAGTTCAGCAACTGCTGCCAAGTGGACTGTTCATATTCATTCATGCTTAGCTGATTGAGGGAAACTTTATGGGGGGAGGGATATAAATACACATCTGCAGTAAGAGAACAAAAAATATTGGATGCCCCCATTGTACAGATACATGTTTCTTCATGATCCTTTAACTTCAATCCTCAAAGTTTATTTACTCAATGTTGTTGTCCATGTCAGACTTTTCACTGTCAGACCCACATACTGTAGGTCACTCTATAGAAGTGTCACTGAAAGGTATTATGAATAACATTTAAATCATAATTATTTTACCAAAATAGAAGTCATGGTTGCTGCATGTGGGACTCGCAGTTGATGTCTTATTTTACATGGGTCCTGGTCAAGGGATTCACACCTGGCTGTCAGCGACTGCCACTGGCTGTCAGTGACTCTGCCAAGCCACTGGAATGAAGCAGAGCTTCAAAATGTTTGTGAGGTTTTTTAATATCCTTAATAGTCATTTTAAATCCGTAAAGCACCATTTGTAATAAGCTCAGAAAACACATTCTAAATTTCAGAATTTACACAATAAAATAAAACACATTAAATACATTAAAGATTCTAACGGAGATAATGTCTGCATTAGTTTAGTATGTTAAACACAAGTATGTGAGTAGTTAGTGGTCATCATAAAACTATCATGACAAATGTGAATGACCCTTAGGCAGTTCAGGCTTTTCTCAGAAGCCCAGTGCAGAGTGAAAAGAGGCCAGCAGCACAGAAAAAATGCCCTGGGCGATCATTCTGCCTCTGAGGCGGTGGATTGTGTTAACGGGTTGAATTGACAATAAGTGATAATGCTGTTTTGCGCGCCATGCATTTCAATTGACGTATAAGGCATTTTTTGATTCACATTTAACTGTCAAATGACATATTTGGGAGTTTGCTATTCGTTATTCAGTTTTTTGGAGTGTGTGACAGTAGCTCCTTGTAAGTGTGGCTGTGGTGTGTAAGGTGCCTCCTGTGATCTCCAGGAGGTGCTGCTGAAGAGAGCTGCTGACCTGGTGGAGGCCCTGTATGGAATGCCACACAACAACCAGGTACAGTGCAGGCCGGCACCGACTCAGAGACGGGCAGGGGGAGAGCTGCTTGCCATAATGGGGGGGCATTGTTATGTCTGTATTATTGTCTCTATCATTGTGGTTCTGGAGCTACTGGATACCTAGATTTCCTTCAGGACTAACTAACTAACTAACTAACTATCTATCTATCTGTCTGTCTGTCTAATGAATCCTGCAAACATCACAGATTTCATAAGGGTAACCTGACCAAGGGCAACAGACATTTCATTTTTGTATGCAGGTGTTTAAAGAATCACTCCAAACGTTTTCCCTCGTATTTGATACTCTGTTCTTCGCAGCAGGACATCATCCTGAAGCGGGCGGCCGATCTAACGGAGGCTCTGTACAGTGCCCCCCGCAGTCACGCCCAGTTGCCTTCTCTGACCCCTGCCCATTCAGGAATGATGGGCGCCAACTCCTTCAGCAGCCATCTGGCCATCAACATCTCTGAGGCGTCCCCCCCTGACCAGGGTGAGTCCGCACAAAACCACACATCAACTGCTGTCTATCACAGATCTGACGTCAAATGGCAACAGGATGGTTTTTCATTATTTTGTCTTTTAGACTGGCTGGATGTATTACACTGCACTTAATTCCTTAGCTGACACATTTAAGGTTAAGTGGCCTGCAGCAGAGGCACCTGCACCACTATGGAATGAATTACAATCTGACTTGTCAAACACACTGTGTCTTGCTGCTCCCTGCAGTCAGTTACTGGCTGCATAGAAATGGTGTGCTGACTCGATAGCCCCAGCTCACCCATTGAGGAGAAAGGGTTGGGGAAGGAAAGGAAGCCAGTAATGGAAGGAGAGAAAATGCTTTCACCTGTTTTATTGCTGTGCTGTAAGCATGATATAATACACATGTAAGCATGATACAATATGCTTGTCATCATGTCTTGGAAGATGACAGGTATGTAGATGGAAGATGTCAGATATGTAAACAGGAAAAAATAATTATAATTACTATCAGGATCATGACTAGAGACTTATGAAACCGGGGGGTAAACCTTTAATGGGGGGTCTGATGGAAAGGGCCCACTGTATTTAAACTGATGAGTATATGATTATTTAGGGAGAGCTAAAGCTTCGAAAGGTAAGAAAGGATTTGCTGCCAAATCATCACTCATCCCCCAGCATGAAGAAAGGGGTCTAAGCTTGTGCTGCAAAGAGGAGGGAGTCGGTACCTCACAGCCCTTTGTGTTCTCCCCCCCATGTCTGTTTCCACATCACTCCCAACCCCCTCATCACCTCACCCCACCAAAAAACGTCACTGCAGGTGCAAAAATCATTACACCATTAAAGGATGTTAGGCCACGGTGACTATGAAACTGCTTGCAGGCCCAGGCAGCACGGAATGCTGGGAAATCCTTGGGGACGTGTCCCACATCAGCAGTGCCCGCATCACTGAGGTCTATTCACCAACTTGCGCTCTTACCCAGCGCTGACTTTGTACCTGTCATCCTGTCAAATTAGCCCCCAGATGACGATTTACACGATACTGCCTTGACATTGAAGTAATAAGCGATGGCCACGTGAACAGAGGGGATCAGGCACTATTTAAAACAATGATAACTGAGATTTTCAAATAATAATCTGCCATTCCAAGATTTTTTCTCTTTTAAAACTTATTTAATATGGAAAACTCAATTAAGTACAGGCAATTCTTGGGTTAAGTACATCTGCATTACAGACAACTCATACTGGACTAGCAATTTGAGTTAAATACTGGCTCGTAACAAGGAATGCACACTCTTTTGTGGTGCTTGTGAAAACATCGTGTGGCTGTTCACAATGGTGTAATGTAGGTGCATTTTGATCTATAATACAAACATCTTCTGCTGCAGTATATGAATGTCATGCTCAGTCACTCCGTTACTTTGATGTGACACATTGCTGGTATAAGGATCAAAGCCTTTACATTGGTGACAAACACTGCTCCACCTGTCCAGGTTACTCCCGTAACTCCAGCAGCGTGTCCCCACGAGGCTACGTGCCCAGCTCCCCCCCCCAGCAGTCTGGGTACAGCTCCATCACCTCCACCATGAATGGCTACAGCACCACGTCTATGAGCAACCTGGCCATGCCTGGATCACCCAGCTTCCTCAATGGCTCTTCCACAAGCTCCCCCTATGCAAGTAAGCTAACTGCATGCAAACGAAAAATATGTTCTCTTGAGAGAAGGTCCTGGCTGTGCTGCAGATTCCGGGCTGACTCTTTCCTAAAGGCAATACTATACAGCCATGGTCAAACGTTTTGAGACAAATATTGATTTTCACAAAGTACGCTGCCTCAGGTTTTATGATGGCAATTTGCATATACTCCATTGCAATTAATTGCAGAATCCCTCTTTTTCACGAAAATTAATTCCAAAAAAGCAATTTCCACTGCATTTCAGCCCCGCCACAAAAGGACCTGCTGACATCATTTCAGTGATTCTCTCATTAACAGGTGAGAATGTTGACGAGGACAAGGCTGGAGATCACTTTGTCATGCTGATAGTTAGAATAGCAGACTGGATGCTTTAAAAGGTTCTTGAAATAATTGAACTTCCTCTGTTAACCATGGTTACCTCCAAGGAAACATGTGCAGTCATCATTGCTTTGCAGAAAAAGGGCTTCACAGGCAAGAATATTGCTGCTAGTAAGACTGCACCTATAAATCAACCATTTATCGGATCATCAAGGAATTCAAGGAGAGAGGTTCAATTGTTGTGAAGAAGGCTTCAGGGGGCCCAGAAAGTCTGGCAAGTGCCAGGACTGTCTCCTAAAATTTAAGTCTGTGGGATTGGGACACCACCAGTGCAGAGCTCACTCGGGAATGGCAGCAGGCAGGTGTGAGTTGAAGGATGAGTTTGGAGGATGGCCTGGTGTCAAGAAGGGCAGCAAAGAAGCCACTTCAGTCCAAGCAAAACATCAGGGACAGACTGATGTTCTGCAAAAGGTACAGGGATTGGACTGCTGAGGACTTGGGTACAGTCATTTAATGTGACGAAACCGCTTTCTAGTTGTTTGGGGTATCTGGAAATAAGATTGTCCGGAGAAGAAAAGGTGAGCACTGCTATAAGTCCTTTATCATGCCAACAGCAAAGCATCCTGAGACCATGAGTGGGTTTGCTTCTCAGCCAAGGGAGTGGGCTCACTCAATTTTGCCAAACTACACAGCCATGAATAAAGAATGGTACCAAAACATCCTCCGGGAGCAACTTTCCCCAACCAGTCAAGAACAGTTTGGTGATGAACAATGCCTTGTCCAGCATGATGGAGCACCGTGCCATAAGGGAGAAGTGATAATTAATTGGCTCACGGAACAAAACATCAGCATTTTGGGTCCATGGCCAGGAAACTCCCCAGAACTTAATCCCATTGAGAACTTGTGGTCAATCCTCAAGAGGCAGGTGGACAAATAAAAACCCACAAAATCCAAGAATTGATTATGCAAGAATGGACTGCCATCAGTCAGGATTTAGCTCAGAAGTTGATTGACAGCAGCCAGGGCGAACTGCAGAGGTCTTGAAAAAGAAGGGCCAACACTGTATACTAACTCATGTAATTGTCATTTATGAAATGCTTATAATTTTAATTCAGTATGTAGTACCATAGAAACATCTGACAGAAAGATACAAATACTGAAGCAGCAAACTTTGTGAAAACAAATACTTGTCTCACTTTCAAAACCTTTGGCCACAACTGTGTATTTCTCTTTCAAGGTTAACCTGATATTGCAGTATCTCTGCCGTAACTGACATATTTTATTTGCCTGTGAATCAGCTGGGAATAAAAGTGGTGTTAGACTCTTTTGCAGCAGATAAGCATAAGGATCACAGTATAAACTAAAGGTAAATTTAGTACATTACTTATTTTCCTGAAATTTCTTGTTGTATATTACTATTTTTTTGTATTTACTTAATTGTCAATCATCTTTCTCATTTATTATTCAGTTTCAGTATTGTACTGTAAATGAGATTTTATACCCAAATGTGACCATTGGAGCTATTTTGAGTAAAATATCTGCAATGCAACCCAAAGGTCTAAGTAATAATATTATTTTGATGTTTATTTTTAAGAGAAGCCCCTTATACAGCCTTTAATAATAATTATATACACCATTGCCATTTCTCCCTTTTAATAATTATATACACCATTGCCATTTCTTACATATAATAATAATTATGTACCCCATTACCTTTTTTCCCGTTTAATTTGAAGCAATATTTTTCAGTAGTTTCATGACAGTAAAGCTGATTTTGAATAAATTCCTGGAGGTAAAATCCTAGCTAAAAACTGGGGCAGCAAGCAAAACTTTGACAAAATATTTTGTAATCGGAATAGGTTTTTATTTTTATTATTATTATTATTATTGTAATAATAATTATTATTATTATTATCATCATTATTATTATTATTAGTAGTAGTAGTAGTAGTAGTAGTAGTAGTAGTAGTAGTAGTAGTAGTAGTAATACTTACAGAATAGTTGTGGCTTTATGTTACATGCATGCATTCTTTTAGGTTATGGATCAACTCTGCATGGGTCAGAGCAGTAAAATGTCAATTGTCAGTGGGGTTAATGTCAGGACACATAACATGAGCCCAGGCCTGATGCCTGTCTGCCCTGTAGGTGATGGTAATGCCAGGACACATAACATGAGCCCAGGCCTGATGCCTTTCTGCCCTGTCTGTGAGGGTAATGCCAGGACACATAACATGAGCCCTGGCCTGATGCCTGTCTGCCCTGTCGGTGAGGGTAATGCCAGGACACATAACATGAGCCCTGGCCTGATGCCTTTCTGCCCTGTCGGTGAGGGTAATGCCAGGACACATAACATGAGCCCAGGCCTGATGCCTGCCTGCCCTGTCGGTGAGGGTAATGCCAGGACACATAACATGAGCCCTGGCCTGATGCCCGCCTGCCCTGTCGGTGTGGGTAATGCCAGGACACATAACATGAGCCCAGGCCTGATGCCTGCCTGCCCTGTAGGTGAGGGTAATGCCAGGACACATAACATGAGTCCAGGCCTGATGCCTGCCTGCCCTGCCAGGGTCCGTCTCATGCCTGCCCACTCATATACTTGTCTGACTATGTCTGTTGCAGTCATCGCCTCCAGCCCCCCAATGGGGGCCCCTTTTCATGACCCTGTTCTCTCCTGCTTGCCCCCACTACCTCCGTTGGCCCAGCTAGCATCTTTTCATTCTGTCCTGTCAATATCATCCCCGCAGTCAAACAGAAGAGCGCCTTTGCCCCTGTCATGCGGCCACCGAGCTCCCCGCCCCCCATGTGCACCACTACCAATGGGAGCAGCCTGCAGGGTGAGGACCCCGCCCCCTCCTTCCTCCACACCCCTCCCCCTCCCTCCACACACACCACTGATCGGTGCTGGTAGATAAAGGCTTAATCAGAGTTGATCCATAATTTTCATATACATATTGCAATTAGTAGCAATCAAATACTGATATTGATATAGGTAGTCCCCAGGCTACTCATGAAATAGGAATGTTATAAATAATTATAATAATATTTAGGAACTACATACAGTATTGTATTGCGTGTTGAGCCGACAACCCACTGAAGATGCACAATGTTTTTACAAACGTGACAAAGTAGCATGTATGTTCATTATTATGAACCATTATTTTTAACTCTAATTTGTTATATTATAGGCTTATGGCAGTCCGTTTATAAGAACAAATTGTTGTATTTCGGGCATTATTAACCCCAGCGCCCGTCTGTTTTTTTGATCAAATCCCCATACTGCTATCAATCGATATAACGTTATTCTAAACCTGGCATTACAAAATTAGAATTACAACATCAGTGTTTCTTTTACCTCATAAGAAACAAATGGTTATTTGGCAGTATTTAATTATTTATTGTCTGTCTAATTTTTTTTAATTGTAATAATACCTGTTGTGTTACTCACACGAGGCAGAGATCTGCAGTACTGACCTGTTGCTGGTGTGATTCTTTTGACAGACATTCTGATGCATGTTTTAAGATCCATGCATTGTAGCTTAAGGGGGGGGGCTTCTGAATATACACTAAATGACTTGCCATGTAAACTCAGTCTATGAGGCAAACATACTTTTTCTATGGCATGTACCAAGAAAAAAACACATTCTTCACCAGATTCATCAGCAAGACTATTTTTCATGTACGACTTTCCCGACAGCGATTCATAAGTCTACAGGTATTTCGTGCTGATTCTGAAGAAGCCTGCAGGTCAAGGCGTAATATTCTGTTCAATTAACCAAAATGCCTAATTTTCCTGGTGTTAAGGGACCTTAAACCTTCTGCAAATATTGTCATCTTAAAAAATCTAACGGAATATCTTGTCACATGTCGGTCTTGTCTTTTCAGCTATGGCTGGACTGATAGTTCCGCCTATGTGAGGAGCGACATCCTTGCTGATTATTTTTTTACCACGGCATGAACATCAGCCACTCTGCTTTCTGTTTTTGGCAGTGTCTCTCATATCAATGCTGTTAATGGGACTGGCTCACTGCTTCCCCCGGATCGTCACATACTGCTGCCTTTGTAATGACATCAGTTTCTTTTCTCCAATGTTCCTAAACTCATCTTCAGTTCAAACGTTGCAATTCAGTGCAAACACTGCAAACGATTTCAAACTTAGAGACTCACAAAACATAACAAGAATATCAGTGACATTTCAACAAGAGAATTAATGCACAATACCTGAAATTTCTAGACATCACTGCAAATAGAATGAGGCTATAAACTGAGTTGTTTATTCAGGGCTCTGTACAGTATATCTGTCATCAACAATGTTCTTTTCCAGCAAGTTCCTTTTTTTAACCAGTGTTACAGAATTTTTGAGTCTGCGTGCTTAAAGGGTAGATTTAAAGCTCCTATAAATATTTTGGTTTCCTGTATTATCATGTATGGACATTGTTTTGTTATTAGATTAAAAAGCAACATTTTTTAATTTATCAGTTGTCAAATTGTTAATTTTCATTAACTCATTGTAGTTGAATCCAACATCCAGAACTGTGAAAATGTAATTTTAAATAAATTATAAATTATTAAATTAATGTATTTTAAGATGGCCATTAAATGTTATGTTGCAAATACATACACTAGTGTCACTTCCCAATTATTTGTCCCATAATTTGTAGCCTCTGGTAAATTTACAGGCTTATAACGTATACCTCAACTAAACATATGAGTTAATAAGTGATATATTTTCGATTTAAGATTATTATATTCTTAAAGAATGCACTTTTAAAAATGCAGTTTTCTCTTTTATTTTAAATCCAAAGGCATTCATCTTTCTTAAACCAATAGGAGGTCTTTTAATTGAAACATAATGATTTTGGCATCTGTAGATTCAAATCAGAAATCATGACTTTTTAAAAAATATTTAGGCACAGGTTTTTTAATAAAGGTTTAATTGTCCAAAATATGCATATTGTTGGCATGGTTTGTGCTTTATTGTTTTAGGCATGAATAATAAAGAAAAGTTTAAAGAGCACACCTGATACATTTTAGAATCTATGTAAAACAATAAAATGAAAACAGAAAACATGCTTTGTACAGAAACGGCAAAAGATAAATGTGGAATGGGAAAATTACTTTTTTTATTTCAAAACATGAAGAAATATTGTTTCCCCATCATTTTATTAATTGTATAAAGCATGGTTTAATTTGTTTATTTTTTTTATATTTTGAATGTGTTTCATCATAGAAAACCCTTTATTTGTTGCCCAGGAGGCAGCTGACTTTTGGAACAAAAAAACACACACAAAAAAATCTAATGACATAGAATGAATGTACAGATGGGCATAAGGGGCTTGTCGCCTTCAGTTGCTTGAGGCCAGGGCTCCTGTTTCTCTGGAGATTTGCCGCTGTGCCCATTATCCAATTGTTATTATCCAAATAGCATGCACAGCATAACCATAAACAACAACCAGTTCTAATATACTGATATCACAACCTTATACCATCCAAACGATGAAGCTAGATCATGTCCAATCTTGCACAATTCTCAAAATGTGCATGTAACCAAAAAGCAGACCTGTTTTTGGAATAATCTTACTATTAAACTTCAATTATATACACAATTCAAATATAGGTGTACATACTACATACAGTTGTGGTATATCTGAAGAGTAAAAAAAAACATATATAAATTAAAATATGCAATTTACTACAGTGGGTATTTATTAATGTGATGAGTTGCAAAAAATGATTACGTTTTACATAAGAACGTCTTCCAAAGTATCAATATTAATAGGAAAAGACTGGACTAGAATCTGTTTGCACTGATCAAGTTCTGAATATTTGGTCTGTGGTATTTAAAAAGAAAACTATGGCTAGCTACAGTACATTTCCAATACCACAGCTTATTTGCATATTGCTTAATTAAATGCATAACGTACTAAGATAAATATGTGACCAAAGTAATATTAGATATGCAAATAGTATTAATGAAAGGCAACTTTTTTCTGCTCCTGACTATTATAAACATAAATTAATAACCACAGAAGTAACCTGTTTTTCTTTTTAGACAGATGACAAATTAATAAATTAGATTTTTTTTCCTATGGTATTAAGTGGGATCGTGTTATTTTTATCTGGAAAAAAAAACATTTTGTTACTCAGCTGCAATTTTAATGACAACACCCCCTCTTCTATACTATAAAAAGTAAATATAACTTTTATAAAAGTCTAGATCTCTTTACTGATGTTGAATTAATATATGGACAATTATAACATAACATAACAACCTAAAATGACATCTGAAAATCTATGACATGCATGTCTAATACCAAATCAAAAAAAGAACAATCTTCGTAGTTTTTGGGAAATGACCTACAGCTTCAGTCCATGGTCCATATAGAATCACTAACCATTTCTCTCTCAGATTTACCACCCAGCTTCATTGGATTCTTAGATATTGTAAAATCTCAGATGCATTTCAGCAAAAAGCAGAAGCTGCGTTTTAAGGAGCAGAATTATCCCCCTTTAATTAATGAATGTATCACATCTTCAACACTAGAACACAAAGTTTTTTTTTTTCCAAATAAAGCTGCCAAATGGGATAGTTTTCATTGAGTGATGTTACATTTAAAATTTTAAATCAAACTATGTTTCAGACCCGCATTGAGGAGGTTTCTGCTGTGTATCTCTTACAGAAAATGTTTTTTTTTTGTTTATCCTAATTTTAACATATTGGCTACTTGCTACTGTTCACATTCCTTTGTCTGAGCATTATTTCCAAATTAAACAGATAATAGTAGGCCTGTGAATTCTTTTAAATGTTTTATTTTTTAGGAAAAAGATTATATGTGTATTCTTTTATTTCTTATTTATTGTATACAGCAAGAAAGCAATACAAATGAAAAGAATGGACTGTATGCTAAAACTTTCTTGTTAACTATAATTTTGTTGATTTATTGAACTGTGTTGACTGGTATTAATTTGTTTTCCTGTTAGGTCAAGGAGTGCAAAATAACCAAGTAGCAAATCTTGATGTAGTCATTTCAATGTTATAAATTACTTTTATACTTACTGTTTGAACTGAGGATAAAATATAAATAAGTTAAACTAAAAATATCAACCTTGACCATATATTCTATATTATACTGAAATATAACATGCATAAAATGCAACTTGACTTGTGGGGAAAGTTAGATAAATGTTATAAGAACTGAACCTGAATCTGGCCATTGGAAACTTCAAGATTGTGAATCAACTTCATATTTTCAGAAAAAGCAGGTTACAGCGTGGAATACTCTATCCTCTGTGCTATAGTACTGCCCCATTTTCCTGACAAGCAATGCATTTGTACACTGAAACATCTGTATCCAATATTACTGTTCCTTATGCCCATTTGCAATCAGAGCAAAACAAAAAAAAATCTTTATTCCGACCTTGGCTGTCTAGTTACCATTTTCTCCATTTGGCTTATTGAGTGCATTCCCACTGAATTATTATGCTCTTCACACTTGTAAAAACTTGGTTTTTGCCAGCATCAGAGTTTGTCTCTGAGGGTTTGAACTTGCAGAATGTATTATTTTTCATGTTTCTTGCATAAAACTGTTAAAAAGACTAGTGAATCTTTATACAATATAGAATATTGTACCATCAAAATATATCAATGCACAATGTTTTATTCTTTTTATGAAAATGATGAGTACTTTTCTTTTTTTTTTAAGTATTTGACCTTGCTGTAAATAAATGCATGTTTCTCTGTGACCCAAAGCTTTTGTACAAAAACTGACTAATAAAGATTTCATTTAGCTTGGAGATCATCGTTTTACTTTAAATACACACTGTGTCTTTTTTTTTGTTGTACCTTTGTTGGAAAATTGGGGGTGATGAATAGTAGGCCACAAGTCAGAGCTCTGTAGGTTGGTTAGCGGTATTTCTGACACGCTTGAAACTTAAAATTATGGCACAGTGAAAGTGAAGCTTCAAGTTCACCAGTGTTCACTTCACCCACAGAAGTACAGGATCCTCTTACATAAACTACAATAATGAAAACTCTGATTACTTATTATATTAGCTATTGACAAAAGATGTTGGGTTTGATGCCAGAAGAAGTACCTCATCTCCATTTGTCCATTTTTGAAAACGTTTACCTAAGTACGGATCATGGCGTTTTGAGAATTTACACATCGAAAGGATTGAATTTAACTGAACGTCACCAGCAGTACTACCCAGGTCTAACTACATAGATATTGGACTGCACATTGAGTTGATATTACATAAGCTACATTATTAATCAAACATTTAGACATTGTGTTTGGTGAAACTTTTCTTGAAACTTATATTGAAACTTATCTCATGCAATATACTTACAAAGTGCAACAAATTCAATCAACCATTCTCTTAATCTATTTTTCCATACTGTATTGTATCTTCAGGTACCATAGAATGTTCCTACATTCTACATTAGCCTAGCCCCTGCTATTTACACCTTATTTTCTGATGGTTCACTTCAGCAGGGTGTTCCCTGGCTTGCTCCCTTGTCCTGGCTGGCTGCCCGAGTCTTGGTCAGCAGTCTGCCCTCTTCTGTTTGTCACCCACTCTGCAGTCCCACCTCAATGTGGCTCCCTATATATGGCCCAGTTGCCTGGTGTCCTGTGAACTGCACTAGACCAATAGCACCTTGTCCCTTGATGTCATTCACCATGTGATGGCTGCGCACTCAGTTCCACAGCCACTGAGACGTAGCTTTATGTAATTAAGGATTTTAAATAACGTTGTCTAGGTCAGTGTTTCTCAAACCAGTCCTAGGGGATCCCCACGTTTTTGCATCCTCTCAGTTCCCAGCGCTCCTGTACTAGGTATTCAGTGTTCCTGATTGGCTGAGAGCTGGGAGGGAGCAAAAACGTGGACTGTCTGGGGTTCCCCAAGGATTGGGTCAGGAAACACTGGTCACTGGTCTGGTGGTGTATTGGCACTCTTGCCTCACACCTCTGGGACCAGGGACTGAACCTCTGTCATGGCTACATATGTGGGCAATTTCTCTGCATGTCATTGCGGGGTTTTCTCTGGGTACTTCAGTTTCCCCCTAATAGTTCAAAAACATGAATGGTGAATAGGAGTCACAATGTGTGGCCTGTATAGGGTTGGCACCCCATCTTCAGATTGTTTTATTTTTATATAACCAGAATTTTATTTTATATATATATATATATGTGTGTGTGTCTCTATATATACTGTCTATATGTACTAACCTAAGTTCAATTTAAGTTCAGTTTAACATGGAAGTAGTATGTGCCTCTGTATTACAAATGTATCAAATAATAATATTTCAATATCTTACCGAGCACATGTGACGTGTTTTGTTGACACACAAGAGGCCCTCTGAGAACTTGTGAGGCTGTGCCTCATACTTTTTTCATTCCCTCCTGAGTTGCTAGGGTGGACTTTTAGCAATAGATTTTGCTGATGAATTGACCACAAGCACCAGCACTAACTTGGGAGTTACACAAAAGTACGAGGAAAAGAGATGAGTGGCAGAGCAAAAAAGAAGCAGATTAAATTATTTTGCATCGCAGGCTGTGTAAATAAAACTCTGTGTCCCATTTTGAACCAGTATGGGATATGATTTGTCCTGCCTTTTCAGACAGTCTGATCAATTATTTTCCAAACCAATGAACAATAAAGAATCTGTTTTGTAATAGGTCAGGTTATTTTTTTTCAATCAGACACAGCTGGTATACTAAGAGTCTGAGATCTCACACCAAAGACACAATGTGAATGTCATGTAAAACTCAACAGTGCCAGTCGCCATGGTGACAGTGGAATGTGATGCATTAAAAACCCTCCCACCAATGTCACCCTAGGGTCCTGGATGGGGATCCAGCAGAGCTAGAAGGTAAGGTGTGGAATTCTGCTGTGCATTCAGTATCATTCTAACCTTACTCCCAGACAGCACCTGGCCCAATTTAGTCTTAATTAAACACCACAAAGTGTTCGGGAAGCTTAATAAATTTTATTCTTCAACACTCTGTGTTGCCACATTATCCTCTGATCCAACCTTCAATGTATTCTCCTGCAGCCCATGTAAGATACCTTTTTCAGTCAACATATGAAAAACAAGCTTGTATTCACCTGTGACTAATGGCGCTTTTCCACTGCATAGTACGGCACGGTACGGTTCAGTACGGCTCACTTTTGGGGGGCTTTCCACTGG
>JABFDZ020000054.1:10572043-10584468 GCA_019775955.2 Pollimyrus isidori | reverse complement strand
CTAATCTAAATATATACTTGAAACTAGTAGCATAGAAAATGTTTTCAAAACATGCACATTGTGGAATGGTTTCCTTTCCTAGTGAATACTAAGGAGACCCTTTTTTCTCTACAGTTGATCTGAGTAATGTGATGTCAATTCTATCCGTAGTCTGTTTTCGGTCTTGGTCTTAGTCTCACCTTAGTGTGTCTTGGACTTGGTCTTGGCAGGGACGTGCACGGACATTTTGAGGGGCAGGGGCTCAAGTGAAATAAAGGGCACTTCTCTTAATTACGTATTTTATTTCTTTTTTAAAACAAAAAAGTATATATATATATTAACGCAACACTGACTTCCTTTTTTTAAAAAAAACAATTTAAAAAGTTAATTTTATCTTCCTCAAACTCATGCAATTGTTTAATTTTCAGAAGATGGCTACAAAATAATCAGTTCACACAGAAACCATGGATTGCTGTAAATTGTCGATTCGTCGTTAAATCAAAATCATGTTATCTTTTCAAACGTATTGTCCATATCTCTCATTTAAAATCTCTCAGATTTGTCATAGTTACTAGGACTGATGGAAAATAATATTTTCGGCAATCCTCTCCTACAGTATAACCATTTTATCAGAGCTTGTCAAGGGAAAGAGATGGGATCTACCAGAAAGATGTTCATATTAAGTCTCTTATACCAGAGACAGAGGCCTTGCGTAAGCTATGAATACGGCTATGTAATGACCCTTTGCTTTGAATTGAATAGAGTGAGCCTCCAGATTGATTTCCACCTCCAAGACATTGCTTTCTAATGAATGTAAAATACCTAATTTATTTGAATTATAACTACAGTATGCTATAGACTCCGCGGACATTTTTGGACATTTCTTTGCTGACTTCACTATGATGCGATGTGTATGACGTGTGTGAACTGTGAAGCACCGACAGTGTCCGTTGAGAAAATGTATACAATGTGACGTTTTTAAAACAAGACAAGACCGAGACCACAAAAAACTGGTCTTGAGACCAAGACCGGTCTTGAGAACTACAGCTGTAGTAAGTATCACATTTATTCCTGATACAAACATGCAGTTCTGGTCCATGAGTTTCCTAATCTGCCTTCATATGCACTATAATAAGTTATAATAAGTTATAGCCTAACACATTAAGCTGGGTTCGACTTAGCTTTTTATGCTTGGTTTTTTAAAATGAAATGCACAAATTGCTTTTTACACTTGCTGCATGCTCAAATGTGCTTTCTATACCACCACCCCCCATCTGCCCCATCTATTTCTCCTGTCTAACAGCTACCTAGCAAGCATCCGAATAGCAATGTCTCCATATAGGAGTGTGAATAATATCTCCCAAAATTTGGGTTGGGTTCGGGTTTTAGATTTGTTAATACTATTCGGATCAACGTTGGCCTTTTATTTAAGGCCCGTACAGAACTGTAATACCAGAACATATTATTTTCAGAAAATCAGCCATTATAATACAATGATAAGTTTAATCATGTTGCAGATCTGTTATTTTTCCTGTTCACATATCTACATGATAAATCTCAGGGTGTGTTCTCTCCCATTGCCTAGCGGGTCCTCCAACAGCCATATATAAATGAGGACACGCTTTTTTGGGGCATTTCCATTTTTAAGAACAATTTCCCAGAGATCTACTACCATTTGAGTTACTGTGGTCTACAGAGGACCGGATGAAATCGAGGCAGGTTTGCACTATCACAGCAAGCTGCTCACAGTGTTTTCCAAATAAAAATCCCCATCAGATGTTCAAGGTTCAGTAGCTCTAGCATTTAGGCCTGTATGCAAATCACTCAAGGCTTGACTGACTCGCAAAAGACAAATGGTGTTTATATTTGGAAAATGCTATTTTGTTTTAAAGATAGAAGTAATATACAAATATTTCCTTAAATCTATTGTCCCGTTTTACATCTGTGGAATGACAAGATCATATGTTGAAAATAATGACTATGGAAATCATATTTGAAAACTTTTCCTCTAGAGGTTACAATACTTTATTATTATTTTTTCTTTTTTTCTAGCTCTCTTCCCATATGTTGTTCAACAAATAATGTGATTTTTAGTAACCGTTCGTTTTACCTTACATAAATTTCTTCAGCAACATATTCAGCTAAGTAAGACCAAATGAAATAATATAAAAATGCATTGGAGTGAAATTCAGTTTAAAATGTAATTTATTTTTGCATATATTCTCTGTTTTTCTAACAGCTAGTAACTATCTAATAGGAATTCTTACTCTATTGTGCAATGTACACTGTAAGATGATACATATCACTACATTTCATAAACAGTGAATGAGACATTTTAAGTATGTACTTGTTGAGGCTCCCAGCTGGGAATGCCATATGCTTAGAATACATTGTTCATGCCCAATTTACATAATATTTATAATTCCTAATTTGCAATATTTGACTGTTAATTGAAGGCTTATGTGAACACTTTAATTAATTTCTTGAATTTTTAATTTAAACTGGGGAAACTCAGCAAGGGCATCACCACACCAATAGGATAAGGAAGAGGGAGACAGGTATGGGGAATAGTACTAGGATAAGCAGGTGATTGCGTAACTGTGTGAACTGGGGACGGTAATGATATGAACAAATAATAACTTGATTGTTCTATGTGGAGCTACATGACTGGGAGTGAGACCAGGCGGTATATATAGAGCGCGGTAAAAATACCGCATTCCTCTTGTAAGCTTGCTGTACTGGAAACTGATGGATAAATATCACTCTTTTCAATTAACAGGCAGACAGCATCCCCGCAGATCCATCACACCTTGGTCATATTCTCCCCTCTGGCAAGCACTACAGACCGCTGTATCCCAAAACAACCAGGCACGTCAACAGCTTCTTTCCACAGGCCGTCACTCTTATGGACACTACTGTGCAGTATCTGCTATCACCAATCATTCACTGTTCCTCAGTAACTAACATGTTGCACTATGCACAGTCCTTTTGGCTTAAGTCTCTTCAGTTCATACTGTTTGTTGTTTCACCTGTTTTTTTTGTTTGTTTGTTTGTTTTTTGTACTTGGGGTGGCATGGTGGTGCAGTGGTTGGCACTGTTACCTCAGGCCTCTGGGATCTGGGTTTGAGTCTCTGCCTGGGTTACATGTGTGTGGAGTTTGCATGTTCTCCCCGTGTCATTGTGGGGTTTCTACCAGGTACTCGAGTTTCCCCCCACAGTCCAAAAACATGCTGAGGCTGATTGGAGTTCCTAAATGGCCCATAGGTGTGCATGTGTGAGTGGTTGGTGTGTGTGCGGCCTGCGATGGGCTGGCCCCCTGTCCAGGGTTGTTCCCTGCCTTGTGCCCGTTGGTTCCGCAATGGGCTCTGGACTCCCCACGACCCAGTAGGATAAGCGGGTTGGAAGATGGATGGATGTTTTGTTCTTGTATATCTGTTCTAAGTACACTTAGAGCAAAAAACTGTTTCTAATTCCTATTAATGTATGATTGATTGATTAATTAATTAATTCTATAAGAACTATTTAGCTTGCTTTATTAATGAGTTAATAAATAAATAAATAAATAAGTTATCCTGCTTCAGTTTTATCTCCCAAAGAAAAATGCATGCTTGCGATTTTGTGGGGACACCCAGTTGAGAATAGCACAATTAACTGTATAAAATGATAATGATAAGTTTTTAAAAACTGGAAGCAAAATGTTCCTATTGTCAGTTTATGCTATTGCCAAAAAGCAATTTGTGTCTGTGATATCACTTGCCTCAAAGGGAGTTGAAATTGTTTCAGTTTCACAAACACCTTCACTTTAGATTCTATCTACTGTATTTAAGATACAAAGTTCTAATCGTACTTACCTGTTAGCTTTATAATATTAAAATAGACAGTAGTACAGTTATTAGCAATAATTAACAGTAAACCCATAATATGATTTATTTTTAAAGAACTGAACTGGTCCCAGTCAAAACTGTTGAAATATTGGGACTTGTTCTGTAAGACAGTGCTGACATGTAAGTGAGGGGTGTAAGTGAAATCAAGAAAAGGAAATGAAAACATTTCAAACCTGAGTGATACACTATATATGTACTGGGGACATGTCTGAGTGTAACTTTATTAAACAACACACACTGGACATGCCGGTCTCTGCCTGACTTCATTCGTTGCATTAACACATGGTGTCAGAAGTTAAGAAGACTTTGTGTAATCTTAACATAATAAGATTTTAACTCCGGAGCCTCGCGACAGAACAGAGGATAATTGAGCGACAGGATTTACCTTCACTGACGTGAACGTGATTCATAACTAACTACAGCCAGGCGGGCTAGCATCCTGTGGATATCGGTTGGAAAGGAGAAACAGAAAAGATTTTTTTTTTCTTATTTTCTTTTCTTTCTTTGGAGCTGCACTGAGCGTGAGTACAAGAGTGACATCACATAATCCATTAACGGAAGCACCAGTAAAACGAACAAACATTCAGTAAACAGCTGTAGAATAATACGATTTAGTTCCAGTCCAGAGCATGCCTACTAGACGCGAAAGAGCCACGGATAGTGAAAGTTTGAATTCGCTCTCACCAGAGGATAACCCGCAAGGAGAAAGTGTAAGGCTACCGGTACAAATAGAAACACATACAATGGCTACCACAGCAGTACAAGATAGTTTTGATTTTTCAAACTTAGCTAATTGGCCTAAATGGATAAGAAAATTTGAACGTTTTTGTATGGCATCAGGCCTCATCGACAGACTTGATGAGTAACAAGTGAACTCTCTGTTGGATACTTTAGGAGATACAGCTGATGATATTTTGAGTGTTTTGCTATTGTCAGATGATGATAAAAAGACATATGACAAGGTAAAGATGGCTTTTGAAGCCCATTGTGTAGGAAAGCATAACGTAATTTATGAAAGAGCGAAATTCAACATGAGACATCAGGAGGAGGGAGAAAGTGTTGAATAACCTCAGTACACACCCTGGCTGAGCACTGCCAGTTTGGTGCACTCCGTGACAAACTAATAAGAAACAGGATAGTTGTAGGAACCCTGGACAGAAAGTTATCTGAGCGCTTACAATTGGACCCAGATTTTGGCCAAAGCTATCACATGCGCACGTCAAAGTGAGACTGTAAAGAAACAGCAGTCAGTGCTGCATGGCAAAAACACAGAACACAACGTAGACAGTATCAGGTACAAAGGAAAGGGGTTGAAACCTCAAGAAGCCAAGGGAAAATTTCCCAAACCAGAGAAGCCACCTCAGTACAAGCGGGACAGCCCCAGTGCAGGGAGAGAGTGCAGGTGGTGTAGCCGAACACAGCACCATCAATGGAAGAACTGTCCAGCAAGGGACGTAATCTGCAGGAAAAAGGCCACTACGCAGCAGTTTGCCGGTCCTTGACAGCAGTCCACACCGTCACTCAGCAGAGGTGGCAGGAAGACAATGAGGAGGAGCATGAGTTCTTGGGGTCAGTGACAGTCAGTACAGGCTCACTGAGAGAGTGGACAAAAACACTGTCCTTTACTGGAGAACCTGTCACATTCAAACTGGACACTGGCGCGGCTGTGACTGCCATTCCCACTGAGGTGCAAAATTATCTTTCCCTTTATGTGAAGTGACTGGGTTACAAAACCCAGAAAAGTTCTATATGGCCCTGGAAACAACGTCCTGGAGGTCCAAGGCTGCTTTAAGGGCACACTGTCAGCAAAAGGCCACAGTGCAACATAGTAGGTGTTTGTGGTGACAGGACTTTCAAAACCCTCACTTGGCTTACCTGCAATTGAAGCTTTGGACCTGACACACAGACTTGAGGAAGTGATACTCAAGAGGACTTTAAGGCTTCATACCCAATGGTGTTTAATAGATTCTCAGGAAGTACTTTATTAAACAACACACACTGGACATGCCGGTCTCTGCCTGACTTCATTTGTAGCATTAACACAATATGGACAAAAGTATTTTGACACCTGGCTATTACACCAACAGGAACTTTTATGACATCCCATTCTGAATCCATAGGCATCATTATGGAGGGTCCCTTGCTAATGCTTATAGCTATAGCAGCTGCCACTCTTCTGCGATGGTTTTCCAGAAGATTTTACAGCGTGTCTGTGGGATTTTTTGCCCCTTCATCCAGAAGAGCAGAAAAACAGAGCCCCCATGGTCTTACTTTTGTCCTTATAGTGGACATTATGAATAGGTTTAATAAATGTCACTTCACATAAAGGGAAAGATAATTTTGCATGCAATAGAACTTTATGTGCTTTGGCAACTGTTCCATTTCTTTAGATATCACAAGCCAGGAAACATAAACAATAATACCCAACTTTAAATATATAAATTTTATAAAAAAAGTGCTTCAGAGTCTCCCATTAACTGTTTTTAGTGCTTCAATATTCAGACAGATTAGAAACTTGGTGTTCTTTGTAGCACTTTCAGTTGTTATGGAACAGCTAAAGACATAAGGTGATTTCAGAATACAGGTCCCAGGGCATGAATGATCGCTTATGAAGTACCTGTAAAGACTTGCTTCTTGCAAAAGCATTTTCTAAAATTTTTATTTCCAGCTATTTTGGATACTCGCATGCTATGATGATTAAAGCTGCATAAATTGCTAATCCTCATCTGCTGTCAAAAATGCTTTCCCAAACTTTTGAATATGACTAATATGTCTACTACATTTCTTTAGTAATTCACGCATGTATGAAAATTGTATGCTATGCAGAGATGTGTCCTGTAACAAGAAGTTTTTACATTAAGGTTTTTACATTAAATATAGAAATGGTTCACACTTTTTTCCTTTATTAAAGTTGCTGACCACTGCAAAATATCTTTCTTTGTTTCTGTAAAATTTCAGCTGGCACTCAGGGCTGGAAAAAAGCATATGAGTAAAACAGATCCCCGCACTTCTTGAGCTCCAGTGCTGCTCTCCAGGGTCGACTGAGGCTAGGGCTGCTTGATTAGCACAGGGATTAAAATCATCATCTTCTCCAGGATGTCCACAGCAGACAGAGCTTTTCCCTGTCCTTAATTTTGTTGCTGAGTAAAGATGAGGTGTAGTGGCCCCATAAGTCATAATTCAAACCTTTCAAATGCTGGACATTCAAGGAAACCTGTTGTGATTGTGTAATTGCTCAAATGTTCTGGTTCTTGTAAAGAAATTAACCCTCATTATAACCTATAAAAATCAGGAGAATGTTGTGTGACCCGTCATTTAAATGGGGTTTAAAAAACATTCCCATAAAATCCCAATAAAAATTAGTCTAAGACTGATTTCAGTACAGTGCAATCTCCTGCTAAATCCATTCACATCTTTTCAGCCCCATACAAAGTCTACAGGAATTATTGTGCTTCTTTTTCTTTCAAAGACACTATTTAAACCTGTATGAAACATTTATTAGAGAACTGAGAAATGTAAAAATCAGTCGTTTGCTAACCCAAATTCTCAAAAGGACAACAGGCTGCCCCATGAACAATACGTACATACAAATATTACAACACATCTACATGTTATTTCTTGAAGGCTTCCTTACCTTTTGTTTTATAATATATTTTAAATAACAACTGTGTTATTCCTGAAACACTAGATAAAATAATATCATATACAGTGGTACCTCGGTTCTCAAACTCACTAGAACTTGAATTTCTTGAAAGTCGAACAAACCAGTTTGACCTAGGACTCAATCAGAATATCAGAAGTCGAACTGTGAACACTGACCTAATTTAAATTGTATGTGCCAGGAAATGAGTCATAGTACAATGAAATTCTTACTCGAATGCCTTCTTCACAGGCTGGACGATTAACCAAATAAAGCAGCGCAACATTACAGTAACTAACAATAAATAATCCACTAACTTATGTGTACTATTAGATCATTTATGTAATTCATTTAAACTTTATTTTACCAGGTAAATTAACTGAAAATCAGTTCTCACTGCTTTAGATGATATTTAGAGAAATAGCAGATTTCGCATCGGAACTGCCTGGGATACAAACGTCAAAACTAAACTCTTCAGCCAATAAGGGAAAAGGTATGTCGTCACGGAGGCGATTCCAATTTCTGCAGCCGGGTGAGAGGTTCGCAATGCATCTAACCATAATGCATTGCATCAGGATCAGAATGCGGTGCTTTAAGTCAGCGCTGTAAGCAAGTCGATTGCTCCCAATGACCAGACTGGGGAAAAAACTGAAATGCGGGCTTAACACAGAGGACTAATGATGACCAGAAACAGCTGATCACATGGGGATCCCACACGAGGCTAACAAGTGGGTGTGGCACACAGAAGGCACGGATGATCGGGGCAGGACAGGGGTAATGTTGGGATAAGATCTTTATCGTTTTAGAAGCAATTAACAAAAAAATGATCTTCTTGTTTTATCCTGTTCATTTTGTGTTTAAATGCTAATAAAAAAAAACATATTTAGGTGTAATTTTGGGGGGCCAGGAACCGATTAATTGGTTTTCCATTATTACTTATGGGAAAAATTTGATCTAACCTAGAACTTTTTAGGATTCAATCTGGAGTCCGGAACAAAATAAGTTTGAGAACCAAGGTACCACTGTATATATCAGCAGCACTTAAGACCAGCAATCTATAAAGCGGTTAAGGCCAATGCAGAGCATCAAATATTAAAATATCTCATTGTCTCATTAGAGAATTTCAATTTCTTGAAAGATCGTTTTTATAGATCGTTTATTATGTTTATTATGTTTATTTATACAGACATCTCATCTTTCAAAGCTTCCTCTGCTTAGATATCTGCTTATATACAGTTAGGCCCAAAAATATTTGGACAGTGACACAAGTTTTGTTATTTTAGCTGTTTACGAAAACATTCAGGATACTATTATATAATGAATATGGGCTTAAAGTGCAGACTCTCAGATGTAATTTGAAAGTATTCACATCCAAATTGTAGCAAGGGTTTAGGAATTACAGCTCTTTAAGACATATCCTCTTTTTCAAGGGACCAAAAGTAATTGGACAATTGATTTAGAAGGCTGCAAAAAAAAAACCCATGGGCTCTTCCCTTGTTAACCTGTCATCCATTAGGCAGTTAAAAGGTCTAGAGTTGGTTCCAGGTGTAGCGTTTGCATTTGGAAGCTATTGCTGTGAACACACAACATGCGGTCAAAGGAGCTCTCAAAGAAGGTGAAACAGACTATCCTGAGGCTGAAAACAAAGAAAAAATCCATCAGAGAGATAGCATAAATGTTAGGAGTGGCCAAATCAACAGTTTCGTACAGTCTAAGAAAAACAGAGTGCACTGGTGAGCTTGGGAACTCAAAAAGGCCTGGATGTCCATGGAAGACAACAGTGGTGGATAATCGTCAGAATCCTTTCCATGGTGAAGAAAGACCCCTTCATAACATCCACTCAAGTGAAGAACATTCTCCAGGAATTAGGTGTATCAGTATCTAAGTCTACCATTAAGAGGAGAGACTTCATGAAAGTAAATACAAAGGATTCACCACAAGGTGCAAACAATTAATCAGCCTCAAGAATAGAAAGGCCAGAATTGAATTTGCCAAAAAACACCTGAATGAGCCAGCCCAGTTCTGTAGCAAAGAAGTAGAATATTCTGCAATGGCCGAGTCAATCACCAGATCTCAACCCAATCAAGCATGCATTTCACTTGCTCAAGACAAGACCCACAAAGAAGCAACAACTGAAGACGGCTGCAGTAAAGGCCTGGAAAAGCATCACAAAGGAGTAAACCCTGCGTTTGGTGATGTCCATGGGTTCCAGACTTCAGGCAGTCATTGCCTGCAAAGGATTCTCAACCAAATATTGAAAAGTAACATTTTACTTAGGGTTATTTGTCCAATTACTTTTGTGCCCCTGAAATGAGGAGTGTTTATATAAAAATAGCTACAATTCCTACATATTTAATTGTATATTTTTGTTCAATCCCTTGAATTAAACCTTAAAGTCTGCACTTCAATTCTGTTGTAGTTGTTTCATTTCAAACCCAATGTGGTGGCATGCAGAGCCCAAATCATGAAGATTGTGTCACTGTCCAAATATTTTTGGGCCTAACTGTATATTTAGTTGTAAAGGTGACAACCCTATCACAATCTTATTTTAGTGAAAAACATTTATACAGTTAACTATTACTGGTGGAATTCAGGTAAGTAAAATGTTGGTTTTAGCTTTCATTAAGTATGTGGCTGAGTGGCACAGTTCTATCATGACTGCAGACTTTTTGGTAAAATATTCACTGCTTTACCCAGAATGCCTCTCAGTATATTACCTCACTAAAAAAATATGTAATAACGTATAGTTTATTATTAAGAACTGTATATAACATAATTGTTATATAACATAAGTCACATGGTCCTGGCCCAGAGAGGTTTAAGGCATTAAAATGGGCTTGGAAACCTGGCCTATCATTCACAACATTGTGCACTATAATAGGTATTATTTCCATCTGATTTTAGAGCATTAAATCAGCCTGGGCCAGGACCATGTGACTTTTTCTATATAGTAGGATACCTGATGTGTACTGAGAAGTTGACATTTATCTGGCCCAGAGACGTTTAAGGTATTAAATTGAGCATGGAAACCTGGCCTATCATTCACACTATTGTGCAGTATAATACACATTATTTCCATCTGATTTTAAAGCATTAAATCAGTCTGGGCCAGGACAATTTGAGCGTTTCTATATAGTAGGGTACCTGATGTGTACTGAGAAGTTGACACTTGCCTGGCACAGTGAGGTTTAAGGTATTAAAATAGTGCCCTACAGGCGCAATCGCGTCATTGCATTGGGCTGCGAAGCATTTAAGGTGGACCGGAAAATCCGAATAAGGAGCTGCGAATAAGGAGCCAACTTCAGCGTCGTATTTGAAAATTTGTTTTTCTTTACAGCTTCAATGTCTACCCATTTTTTAGGTTCAGTGTACGTGTTATTTTTCATAGTCGTTCTTCTTGCATGAGCACAACACTTTGATTAATGCCTTCAGTGATTTCAGTAGTTTATCCTACATCTCACTCCAGGGGCCAGGCAGAGCTTTGCGGCAGTTAGAGCCGCATACTGAGAGGAACTGTGACACTGAAGGCCCCCTCATTGCTGAATCCCTGTGCAGGAAGCTGGGATATGGTGTGGACAGCATGATCGTCCAGCTCCTCTGAGCCAGGGTGCGCTCCCCCTGTCAGCTTCGGCAAACCGAGCTTTCCCCAGTAGCAGAATTTCTTAGGAAGAAAAATGTGATAGAACCTCTGACCCAAATGTCTGTGACAAAGAACACATTATTGGAGGGTGATTCTTAGACAATTATACATCACCTTCATTCATTCATTCATTCATGCATTTTTTATACATATTGTCCTATGTCCTGTGCAGGATCACAGAAGCGTGAAGCCTATCCTGGAAGCACTGGGAGCAAGATAACCCATCAAAAGGCACATAAAGATTCATACAGAATCTGGTAATTCCAGTTCACCTCAGCATGACTAGACTGTGGGGGGAATCCGGAGTATCCACAGGAAAGCCCTTGACAACATGGTGGGAGCTCCATACACATAGAACTCTGAATTGTGGTCTCCTGGAACATTGCCTCTTTCCATTGTCCTATTCAGCCATTGCTATTTATGAATAATATTGTTGCACACAGCATGGAAAAAAAGGGTAAATGGTCGCACTGGTTTTATTTACAAAATCAGAGAGAGCTACTTATCGGTTGAATACCTTTCATGTATCAACAAACAGTCCCCAAAGTATGATTTATAGCGACACATACAACTGAAGTGTTTTTTTATTATTCTTAAGTAAATGTATGTAAAAATAAATTTCAGGCACCCGTATGCCAGACAACGCTACCCACCTTAACGCAGACTGCACGCCATCTGATTCTTGCAACTGGAAAGTAGCACAATTATCCCAGCCTCACACACCTCCCAGTCTTATTATCACACCTAAAAGTTAGTGTGGTTATAATATTCCGACATACATCCATTTCGACTGTCTGTTAGAAAGGGACCCAGTCATAAGACGGGGACAGTCTGTATTTATTCAGATATAATGTCCTGTCTGGTGAGCACAGGTTTATCAATCATCACACTCTGATGTAAAAACCTTGAACAATATACTTTATGTGTTATTCTTCTAGTAAAGAATGTTCTCAATTATTTATTCACACTTTGTAGAGGAGGAACCTTATCCCATTGGGTAAATCTGATTTTCATGTGCTGAGTTAAATTAAGTTTTAGAAAACCTTAGCAAGCCTTTAATGTTACACTTTGCGGGAGTCGGGTCGGCGAACAAACGGACGGAATCCAAAGCTGACGGGTAACACGAGTTTATTTTTACAAAACACTGGGGACATCAACACAGGTAACGTCAATGTCGCTCACTGGACTTAACACAAGACACAGAGTAAATACTCTAGACACAGATCACGAGACTGGCGTGCGACAATCGCCTACGGATGATAACAATTAAGGTAATCACACG
>JABFDZ020000054.1:10547086-10560705 GCA_019775955.2 Pollimyrus isidori | reverse complement strand
ACCGTCCTGTAATCCATAATGTGTAGTGTTCCCTTATTACCTCAGTAAATACTGGGTGACCGTCCTGTATTCCATAATGTGTAGTGTTCCCTTATTACCTCAGTAAATACTGGGTGACCGTCCTGTAATCCATAATGTGTAGTGTTCCCTTATTACCTCAGTAAATACTGGGTGACCGTCCTGTATTCCATAAGGTGTCATGTTCCTTTGTTACATCAGTGGACCTTGATCAGCATTCTTGTCTCCTGGGTCTTTTAAGCTGCCAGACAAATCCTATCCCTTTTTTATCCCTTAAAATACAGTGTACAACTCCAAAATCCACTCTTTAACTATTCAGAAGGAACACTAATGAGTAACGATACAGGGAGACCAGAACTGTTATCTAGACCCAAATGAGTAAAACACGTAGGTCAGTCCTATATATTCAACTATCTATCTGATAGAGGGTATACAGTTAGACCCAAAAATATTTGGACAGTGACACAAGTTTTGTTATTTTAGCTGTTTACGCAAAACATATTCAGGATAAAATTATATAATTATGGGCTTAAAGTGCAGACTCTCAGCTGTAATTTGAGAGTATTCACATCCATATTGCAGCAAGGGTGTAGGAATTACAGCTCTTTAAGACGTAACCGCCTCTTTTTCAAGGGACCAAAAGTAATTGGACAATTGACTCAGAAGGCTGCAAAAAAAAAAAAAAAAACAAGGCTGCATGGGCTCTTCCCTCATTAACCTGTCATCCATTAAGCAGTTAAAAGGTCTAGAGTTGGTTCCAGGTGTAGTGTTTGCATTTGGAAGCTATTGCTGTGAACACACAACATGCGGTCAAAGGAGCTCTCAATGGAGGTAAAACAAACTTACCTGGGGCTGAAAAAAGAAAAAATCCATCAGAGAGATAGCAGAAATGTTAGGAGTGGCCAAATCAACAGTTTGGTACAGTCTAAGAAAAACAGAGTGCACTGGTGAGCTTGGGAACTCAAAAAGGCCTGGACGTCCATGGAAGACAACAGTGGTGGATGATCGCAGAATCCTTTCCATGGTGAAGAAAGACCCCTTCATAACATCCACTCAAGTGAAGAACACTCTCCAGGAATTAGGTGTATCAGTATCTAAGTCTACCATTAAGAGGAGAGACTTCATGAGAGTAAATACAAAGGATTCACCACAAGGTGCAAACCATTAATCAGCCTCAAGAATAGAAAGGCCAGAATTGACAAAAAACACCTGAAGAAGGCAGCCCAATTCTGGAACAACATTCTTTGGATAGATGAGACTAAGATCAACCTGTACCAGAATGATGGGAAGAAGAAAGTTTAGAGAAGAATTGGAACAGCTCATGATCCAAAGCACACCTCTGTAAAACATGGTGGAGGCAGAGTGATGGCATGGGCATGCATGGCTTCGAATGGCACTGGGTCACTTGTGTTTATGGATGATGTGACAAAAGACAAAAGCAGCCGGATGAATTCTGAAGTGTATAGGGATATACTTTCTGCTCAGATTCAGCCAAATGCAGCAAAGTTGATTGGACGGCATTTCACAGTACAGACGGACAGTGATTCAAAACATACAGTACTACAAAAGAAACCCATGAGAAGTGTAATATTCTGCAATGGCCGAGTCAATCACCAGATCTCAACCCAGTCGAGCATGCATTTCACTTGCTCAAGACAAGACTTAAGGCAGAAATACCCACAAACAAGCAACAACTGAAGACTGCAGTAAAGGCAAAAGCATCACAAAAGAGGAGACCCAGCGTTTGGTGATGTCCATGGGTTCCAAAAATCAGGCAGTCATTGCCTGCAAATGATTCTCAACCAAACATTGAAAAGTAACATTTTACTTAGGGTTATGTTTATTTGTCCAATTACTTTTGAGCCACTGAAATGAGGAGTATTTGTGTATTTATATAAAAATAGCTACAATTCCTGCATGTTTAATTGTATATTTTTGTTCAATCCCTTGAATTAAACCTTAAAGTCTGCACTTCAATTCTATTGTAGTTGTTTCATTTCCAATGTGGTGGCATGCAGAGCCCAACTCATGAAGATCGTGTCACTGTCCAAATATTTTTAGGCCTAACTGTATACACACTGTATCACTTACACATTAATGTAAATGAATTGTAAGATGACTAGCTTATATTTGGATAACACGTGCAAACCTGATTTGGAAAAATTTGGGAGCTGATGAAGTAATGTACAATTCTTTAATTCATAAAATGATTTAATCTAGGTGTCATACATGGCATTATGATACTGTCACACTTGGCAATGCCGATTGGGCAGTGTGACAGCATGCAGGACTGGTGCCAGCCGACTAAATGGTGTAAATAGCTCTGTGTGTTTATCAGGTATTGTGTTGTTTTTGTATTGCATGTAAATGTTATGTGTAAGACCTTTAGGTGGAGCTGTAAAAATAGTTCACTTTTGTGTTATAGGTTATATTTTATTTTCCATACATTAAGGTTCCTGAAATAAATAAATAAATAAATAAAATAATAGCATGAATATGTCAAGAGATAAAAAAGTCCATATAGTGAGTTGAGTTGGTCTTCCACGATGTTGCTAGCTCTTCGAAGGCACCCTATGACCTTCTCCACTGTCCCCATTATCAGCTGCAGTCTGAAACCTTGCACTTCCTCTTCTAGACACTGATGCAGCTAGACAGCATGCTTTCAATAGTCCCCCTATAGAAGGTGTAAAGGATTGGAGAGGTGAACCTTCCTCTGTTTCGTTTCTTTAAAAGGTGTAGATGCTGCCGCAATATCTTGACAAGGGAGGTTGATGCTCAGCACGGTGTATTGGAAGAATGAGTGGCGCATGGCAGTAAATGCCATTTTTGTGCCCTTCCTGAGCTTGTCTGTGTCCCTTGATTATCGTCGCATTGGTACTGGCATCACAATATACTAAATAATTTTTTTTGAAAAACAATACAGTAGTTCCTCGGAATCTGTGGTTTTGGCTATTCGCAATAAGTATTGGAACATTGCACTTGCAGATACATGGGCACTTCTGTATAAAGTTTGAGGTGATGTCTAGTTCAATGGGTCAGGTTTCTTTGCCTGTATCTGGAAAGTCATGGGTTCAAATCCCACAGCTGCAAGAGTCATTAAATTACCACTGAGGGCTTGAGCATGGCCATTAACCCCAACTGCTACTGATGATGCTGACTGAAGCTGCAATCCAGTCCAAAACTCACCCTTTTGTCTCCATGCATGTGTGTTTGTCTCTCATGGAGAGCAAGACAAGGGATGTGAAAGCACCCAGTTTCCTGAAAGAGATGAATAAAGTACTTGTGATCTCTTGTGTCATTTACTTCATCATCCAGTTTCTTCAAGTATTGAAAAACCAGAATGACATAAATTATACTTCCTGTACAATCATCAGAAATTTGTATGGAATATCTGCAAACCAGTTTCCACTAGAAATCTAGCAGATGAGTTACAGTACATCACACGCAGATGTCTCTTTTTCTGTGTAGTAGGTGGGTAGGTAGGGAGTGTCATGGTGCTGCCTTGTTTGCCACTCTTATGTCACACCCGTGGGACCACGTACGGCTCGAGTCTCTGTCATGGCTCTGTGTGTTATGAGTTTGCATGACCTGCCCAGGTCATCATGGGGTTTCTTCTGGGTACTCCGGTTTCCCCCCACAGTCCAAAAACATGCTGGAGTTATTAAATTGCCGTACTGGAGGTGTGCATGTATGAGTGAATGGTGTGTGGGTGGGTCCTGGGATGGGTTGGTGCCCCATCCTGGGTTATCCTGAAGTTCCCTGCTCTGGGCCCCCACAGCCCTGCATAGGGCAACCAGGTATAGAAGCTCTTTTAGCAGAGATACAGGAAAAACTGTCATTAACCTGCTCAGAGATAATTTCCAGTAATTTCTGTTCACTTTCCACCCATTGGTTTCCACAAGGGTCAATGCAGGGGGATTTACGTCAGATCATGTCACCATGGGGAAGATGGAAAACGTTCATGTTGTTTTCTAATTTGGACAGGAATGTGCAGAAGATGCTCAGAAGCCAAAGGCTGTTTAATGCATTACTAGTCTCATACTGATGAGAGTTAAACACATGTGTCTTACTTTATGTCCTTTACAGTGCAACCAAAACTCCAACTGAGAGAAATTTTGGTCCAACATTTGAAAAATGTAGTAGTGGTGACTTACTTGACAGGGGAAAAAAACTTCATAACAAAAAGTTCCGCTGGTTCAAATTCAGTACTGGTTTTGCTTTACTTAAGATATTAGCGTCTAATAGCTATTCCAGATGTCCAACCATTTTTCTATGCATTCTCTCGTATCAAATTGCATTTTGATTTGCGGAATAGGGCAATTAGCAATAATTAATTGTGTTGTGAACATTTCCTCTTAAACCTAAAGTTAAATTCAGGAAAAGGCTCACAAAAATAATGAAGTTAATGCAAGCATGCATATTGTTTTTTTTTTTTTATTCGAACATTCTGTTTTTCGCTATATTATAATATTAAATTAACATGAAACCACTGACTGAAATGTTAGCATTCTCCCCCAGTGTCTAGCTTTCAAATGAAAACAGAAAAAATGTGTGTGCAGAATTTAAATTCTCACTCCAGCCAGCTAGCCTAAGATGGCAACCCTGCGCTATTTTTGTTTATCCTTGTTCAAAGCGAGAAACACCTGAAAACTAGCACACACTGGGATCTGCTCTGTTTTATGTAGTATACATGTAACCTCCAGTATCTCCTGTAATAACAAAAAACTGCCAAGATGGTTAAAATAATTACGATTTCTGTCATGTTCCCTGCAATGGGTTGGCACCCCATCCTGTGTTGTTGGATATTTTTCAAATCTATGATGTGGAGTCTAGACAATAAAACTACAGTGAAAGTTATGTAATTTTGCTGGTATGATATCAGTATGACGACCTATCAACAGATCTTTTAGCTGTCTGTTTTTGCTGAGAACTGCTATATAAAAAAGGCTCCGACACTCTAGATCACAGGTGTCAGACTCCAGTCCTGGGGGGCCGGAGTCCTGCACATTTTTGGGTTTCCCCTCGTTTAACATACCCTTGTGCTAATTACCACATAGCCGTTGAGCTGAATCATTTGTGGTAGAACTAGGAAAGAACTAAGCTACACAGGGCTCCAGCCTCCCAGGACCACAGTTTGACACCCCTGCTCTAGATGATGCACCTCTGTCACAAGGTGCGAGACACATGCTCACACAGGCACTGCGGTTGCTTCAGCCTGTTAACATGGGCACCGAAATGAAAATCAATACTTTCCGCATCCCGTGTGTCCGGGGCCTAACACACCATTGGCTGGGATGTCAGCTAATGAGATTCGTAAAGAGTTTCTGTGTTCTTTCTCCACCAACGCTGCATAAAAAGGCCTAAATGATTTATCTCTATTCATTCTCCATACCTGCTTGTCCTATGCAAGGTCGCAGGAGCCCATCCTGCTGCTCCAATCACCTGACAGGTGGCGCCGTTAAGCTACTGCACCAGGGACAGCGACCACCTGTCAGAATTCAGCTCAAAGGTGGCAGACAGCTGGAGTCATGCTTTGGCTCTAATCAAGCACAGCCGGGAGCCGCTAATTAGGGAAGGCACTCCGGCTCGAGGAGAAGAAACGGAACATTACAGCTCAGATGGAGAGGAGTGCTGATCAGACCAGCAAAATCCGCACAGTGGAGAAAATGGGCCTGGATGCTGCAGAACCTATTGTGGCCTGCCCTCAGTCCCCTTCTTGAATGGTGCTTGTGTGGGTACAAGAAGTACAATCGGGAGTCACCAAAGACATTGATTCTACCATGATGAAATGGGTCCAGATTTTTACAGCTCTAGCCAAAAATATTGCCGCCCCTGCATTTATTGTCAAAAAAGGCACCACTTCTCCCAGAAAATTGTGGCAATTACAAATGCTTTGGTATTGTCATGTTTATTTCTCTTGTTGGCACTGAAAGAACACAAAAAAGCAAAGGAAAAAATCTGAGACATTCCACATAAAATGTCAAAAAAACAGCCTGGACAAAATTATTGGCACCCTCAATAATTCGGAAGAAATGACTGATTTTAATTGCTGTCTGTAACAATCAGTGAGTCTTTTACATCTTTCTACTGGAATTTTGGACCACTCGTCCTTTGCCAGCTGCTCCAGGTCTCTCAGATGTGAAGGGTTCCTTCTCCCAGCTGCTGTCCTTAGATCTTTCCACAGGTGCTCTATGGGCTTTAGATCTGGACTCATTGCTAGCCACTTCAGAACTCTTCAGCACTTTGTCTTAAACCATTTCTGGACGCTTTTTGAAATTTGCTTTGGGTCCTTGTCCTGGTGTATGACCCATGACCTCTGGCTGATAGCCAGCTTTTTGACACTGGGCCTTACATTGCGCCCCAGAATTCTTTGGTAGTCTTCAGATTTCATAATACCATGCAAACAGTCTAGACTAAGAGTGCCTGAAGCAGCAAGACAACCCCGAAACTGTCAGGATTCCGGGCAGAAAGCTGAGAGAAGGAGAGCGAATAGCCCGTGTAGCGGACCCAGACGTAGAGTTTACCTGAAAAGGTACGATAACCGCTAAGTAATTCTAAGAACGCTCTTTAAAAAAAGAGTAGGGATTCCCACTGAACACCACAACCTGAGTGCTGTTTAGTCTCATAATATTAGTCTCATGAAATTTTAGGCAAGCAATTATACAAGGTACCTTGCAGTACAAATATGTACTGCTGTGATATAGAATTTAATAAATCCTATCTTGAACAATGAACCTATCTTCTGAGTAAAGGCTAATATTGTGTTACACTCATGGTTACACAACTTGCAAATGTACATGACTGGTTAAACTTTAAAGTCGTTTTAACTCTAAATAATAGCTGCTCAATAAATAATGTAATTCAGTAATGTAACTCAGCTGAAGTCAAGTAAAACTGATGTGGGGTTAATGTAGTAGCAGTCTAAACCACTTAAGTATATATTAACTATTGGTCGGGCTAACGTTGTAATAAAGCCTGACAAACTTGCACCACTACTTATTATAAATTAATTTTTGAATTAAAACATAATACTGCAATTAAAGATATATTATTTCACTTACTACAAGTTCATCATTTTAACAATGCGCAACTCTAACAAAAATTAAAAATAAAACTGATTACTGGAAAGACTGAAATTATTTTACGATTGTTTGTAAAACAAAGAAAAAAAGTAGCAGATCTTACTACTAGCAGAGAAGCTTTATACAGTACTTGTTTGTGTTAACTTTAGGGTTGATTCAAACAGCATTCTCCACCGCCAGCGATCACTCACTCCCGCCTAGTTTCTCAGTAAACGCTCATTACATACCTACAGTACATCATCTCCACCTTCGTCCTCACTAAGGACTACAGTAATATTTTTGTTAATGCTGTAAAAGGAAGTACGCTGATTATCCATTCTATATGGCATATTGGCTTTCTACTGTGATGGGTTGGTGCCCCATCTTGGGTTGTTCCTTGCCTTTCGCCCATAGCTTCCAGAATAGTCTCCTGTCCCCTGCAACCCCACATAGGACAAGCAGGTACAGAAAATGAAGTACTCCTACAAATCATACACTGTGAAGACAGGGTTAAGAAGTTCAATTAATAAGTATTAGAATGTGAAAGATGCAAGTCATTTTGTTATTGTAATTATTTGAAAACTCTTGTCTAGACAGTGTGATGAACAAAGAACATGTAGTCAGTGGCGTTTCTGTGGCTCAAAACACCTTGTTGATGACAGAGGTCACAGGAAAATACCTAGACCTCTTAAAACTAATAAGAAGGCAAAATAGCAGCTCAGCCCAACAAGTGTCCTACAGTCTGAAGTTGTTACAGTACATGCATGTGATCATACTTGTTTTGAATTGAAAATCTCACTCTAGCCAGCTGACCAAAGTAAGAACTCTGGTTTGATCTAGATAGACATTTAGATACCCAGCCCTATACTGTCTACTTACTATAGGCCTATACAGGGCCCCTATATAACTGGCATTGATTCAAAAGCATTGATTCTATTTAATGACCTCGAAAGAATTAATATCATTATGCACAAATGTTGCTATAAAACATGATAGTTGTTTTCATTATTCAAAAGAATAGAGTGAATGAAAATGTTTGAAATTATAAAAACAAACAAGGCATTGTCACTGTTTTGTTTGTCGTTGTTCAAGAAAAACGGTACGGGCAGCATTAAACAAAAGTGAAATACTTTAATTCCAGAAATGGTCTGCAATCGATTTAAACCAATAACTCAAAATGCGTCACAGTATGGACTTAAAGAAACATAAATTTTTCACTTTGCATACATAATTACTGTACTTGAATTGTCCAGGGATCTCAAACAGCCTCTACCAGTCTCTCAAACCCACCTAGACAACTTTATTTATTATAATGGATGTAATCAGTCTAATAAAACTTAAATGGGTTTCATTAAATGTAGGACTGGACGATATCACATCGCCATGTAATTGCAATTATATGGCGCATGATCATTGATCAGCAGGGGCCTCATGTATAAAGACATGCGTAGAATCTACACTAAAACATGGCATATGGACAAAACTAAGAATGTGTGTAAGCAAGAAAAATTCCAGATCCATAAAACTGTGCGTAAGCACAGATCTATGCACATTCCCTTTATAAAAACCAATGAGCGTGAAATTTTACGTACGTGAACGAGCCCGACCCGCCCATAATTATGCATATTTGCATATGTAAATCCGTATAAATACCTGCTTTGTTCTATATTTTTCTTAAACAATAATGGATAAATCACGTGTGAAAAAGAAGCATTTCAGTGAGTGCGACGTGGATGTCATGTTAAAAGAAATCGAGAAAAGAAAAGTGATATTATTTAGTGGTAGTAGTGGCAAAGTTGACAGAGTGGCACAGCGTGGCGGAGTCAGTTACAAGTGTTGGTTCCAAAATTCGCACGGTGGCTGAAATTAAAAACAAGTGGTCAGACATTAAAATTGCAAAACTGTGGAAAAAAAAGTGGCCGCTCACTGTAAGTCTTGTCAGCACAGGTGGAAGTAGCCGAATTCAGAATTGCCAAAAGCAATGTTCTCACACCCTTTGAGCAACAAGTTGCTGCAATGATTGGGGACACACTTTTATCAGGAGACGCCAGTGTCAGTCTGGGTGAGTTTTTCTCATACCATACTTGTTTAAATTACTTGTATGTTTACGAATAACACGTAAGGCGCAGATGCTGTGTTATTTTACTCTTTTTTGCTTGTTTATTCTGGCAGACAATAGTACAAGAGGGGCCCCCGGTGCCGAGGATGACACAGGCGCTGATGGTGTTGCTGTGCCAAGCATATCTTTGGGCGCTGGCTGCACACATTCCTGTGCCTCAGAAACCGGGGAGCGACCATCTGGCCGTGTGCTTACTGAAGCTGTGCTGCAGTCACAAAAAGAAACCGTGAATGCTGTAAGATGTTGCCAATTAATTAAAACATCTAAATGATACATTGCGTGATATTTAAGTTGTAACGCTATTCCATTTGGTGGAATATTTGGTGACTCAGGCTCAGGTTCATCTTGCCTAAGCTCTTCAGATACCGGAAAGCCACGATTTTGTGCCAGAAAATGCAGCATGCTACATGCGTGTACAACTCAACACACTTTTTGCGGGCTGTATAGCGGCACATCAGCGGTCTTGTCCAGGCAGTACCAGCAGCCTTTAACCTACCCTATGGTGCACTCCACCACCACCCGAGCATTATAACACCGCTCGTGTTCATTTTGTGGGTTTGTGAGCAGCGTGAGAAGCTACAACTTCAGTGGGCACCCACTGTCCCCTAAGGAGATGTTAAATTGTTAAATCAAACAAATCTTAAAGTATTGTGTTAGTATTGGGTCTGGAGCTACCGTGAGAATGTGCGTAGCGGTACACCAAGTTTTGTTTTTTATACATCTCAATATGAGCATGGAAAGGGACATACGCAACATTTTCGTGCGTACGCATTGTTTATACATGAGGTCCCAGGGCTTTTCAGTAGCATATTGGGCTATTATTGTAGCAAAATTCAATCTGTGTTTGTAATCAGATTTGAGAATGTGTAAAAGAATTCATAAATGAGTGCTGAGATTTGCAAATGTGTATTCAGAATCTATGTGCATAATCGGATTCATGAACCCATAAAAGAATCTCTAAATGTGTAATGAGATTTGCAAGTGCCTTGGAATTTGTATGTGTGTAGACAAATCTGTAAAGGCGTGCATAGATCTGTGAATGCATAGACAAATCAGCAAAAATGGAATGCTGCCTTTTGTAAAATAACTTTTAGGCAGCTTTCATCCTGGCATCCCGGACTGCTACATACTCTCGATGGGGCAGGGAGGACTGGAATGGTGGTTCTGAGGAGGCGTCCTGCTATCACCTGGGCTGGAGATTCCCCCATTGCCGCAATTGGGATGATCCTATACTTAAACAAGGCCAAGTAAGAATCAGGCTAATGCAGGATCCATTTTGCTGTTCTGATATGCCCACATAGCTGCCAGGCACTCCTTCTTGATCCGTGAGTAGCATTGTTCAGCTACTGCAAGTTACCATGAACAGAAAGCCAAAAGCAATGTTCTGTCCCCATGGACGTGTAACAAAGTTGCGCCTAACTATGGTTGACTTTCCCACGTGATAGTAGGCTAGCACTGGATCCGATGCTAGACTTTGTTAAACCTTCTCTAGCACCTGATGCAGAGGAGTGTCCCACACCCAGGTCATCAATTACTTAAGAACTTCATGAGTTGGGGTGGAGCTCCACAGAGAGGCCTGGTAATTGATTAGTCCTAGAATCTGTCTCAGCTCCAAGATGCTGGTAGGACAAGGCATGTCGATAATGGTTTTGACTTGGTCTGGATCTGTCCTTGCTTATTATGTGCCCATAATATCTCAGCTCACTCTTACGGAAATGGCACTTTTTCTTATTAAGCTCCAGCCATAACTCCCCAATCGTCCATAATACTGCTTCCAGGTTTTTATCGTGGCTGGCTTTGCTGATTCAGAACACCAGTATGTCATCCATCATGACAACTGTCCCTTTGTGACATCTGGGTAGGTTACTCATTTCCTTTTGGAAGCTCTCCGGTGCAGAGGTAATGCTAAATCGCAAGCGCCGGAAACAGAATGGCCCTCAAGGAGTGATGAAATTCATCAGTTTGGCACCTTCTGGGTCAAAGGGAATCTGCCATAACCCATAGGAAGCATCCAGTGTGGAAAACACACTTGCCCTGGCCAGTTTGGGAGCAATGTCCTCCCAGATGGGAAGCGTGTACAGCTCCCAACTGACCGCCTTCTTTATGTTTTTAATCTACACAAATTCTCAGCTTGCTGTTCTTGTTGGTTGCAGGGACCATGGGTGAACAACATAGATCTGTGACTTCATGTATGATGCCCATTCTCTGCATTCTATCCAGCTCTGCATTGTCTTTCTTCATTACGGGGAAGGGTAGTCTGTGTGGGCTTGTTAGACTGGAGGAATGAGCATCTGGCCTTAGCTCAATTGGGACAGGTTTGCAGTTTAGTAACCCTACTTCCCCAAAATCCCCAAACTAACCTGGTCCACCCAGGCAGGTTGAGGCGCTACTACTAAAAAGATTGTTAGCATTGGACCCCTTAAGGACATACATCCAAATTCTATGCTTAAGCCCATTCCCTTCTACAACAGCCTGAAATTTTCCTATGATGTTAACATCTCCCCGGGCTCTGTGGAGCAATATTTGTTTTCTGCAGAGGAGGGGCACTGTTGTAAACCCATGTATGTGCTATGGGACATGAAAGTAATATCTGCATCTGTGTCTATTTTAATGGTACCACGTTTCCCCCTACAGGTAGGTCTACCTGCTGTGATTGATCGGATTCCTTCTTCTCCACACTCCCCAGAAAGTAACGCTCATCATCATCTGAATCCTCATGTACTGTACTGTACAGTCTCAGCCTTAATTGTTATACTATTGCACGCAAGCAAAAAGTGCCCCATTATATTACACTTTCTACACTCGATCAGACTTCATATACCACTTTATATAATTTAATTTAATAGCAATTTTAATTATTACATAATTTTAAAAACTATCAAACCCACCCCTAATGCCGCCCGCACCCAAACTATATTATACAGTTATAATTAGTAAGTAAATTTAAAAATAAATAGATAAATAAGTAAATAATAAAAGCATAGACAGGATGATAAAAACTGGAACTGACAATAAAAACATGAACTGAGGAAACAATATCATGGATCTTATAAATTTTCATGAGGAAATGCCAGATGCAAGTTAAAATATAGTGAGTAATATTATGAATGGTGAGTTAATAAAAAGGAAATACAAAGTTAGAATAGATAGACAAATATGATAATGATAAAAAAAATGAGAAAATCAAAAAACTAGAAAATACAAAATTGTAGGATGTAAAAGGAAGATAAAAATAGAAGAATAACTTTGGACATAAAAAGTAATAATAAAATAGATATAAAAAGAGATTAGATGTTCTGGGATAAAAGTAAGGTATTAAAAGATGATTGATAAAATAAAATAAAAGAGGACAAACCAAGCAATAAAATTGTCAAATATATAAAGTAGACAAATAGGTAATAAACAAAATTCACATATATAGATAATAGGGATGCAACGTTAGTCAGTAAAATACCAGACCGTTCGGTATACGCTGCACGGTCCGGTACGCCCTTGTGTACCGTGGTATTTCGGTTAGGCACTATCTTTTGAAGATAGTGCTTAATACTTATCAGGCTACTGAGCAAAAGCCCTACACCATGAGTTAATGTCCAATCACTGTTGTGGCTCCACCCACTCGCTCTCTTACACATTGACGTAACTGGAGCTGAGCTCGCTGCTCAGTACACACACACAGAAAAAAAGAAAAACAGACATGTGTGACCAGCACTAGCGGAACAGTTGAGAGGAAGCACCGGCTTCGTACACATCTCCAGTATGGAGTCAAAACAGTTAATACAGGGTATTCGCGGTCATGGAAAACCTGGAAAAGTTTTGGAATTTTTAAATCATTTTTCCAGGCCCTGGATAACTTTTGTAATTCTTGGATTGAGAAGAAAAGTTATGGAAAAGTTTTGGAAACTAGCCTTGTTCATTTTTGTTTCCCCGCTTCGTTCTGCAATGCGGTAATAGAAATGTACGAGTGGAAGCCAGTAAACTACACAATTTGGTAAACATCCGTTTCCGAATTTCGCGTATTTGAGATCACTGCTTTTTTGCTCGCTATTTCAATTTTTATGGGTTTTTTTGCAGGTATTTCAATTTTATTGATAACAGTTTCCCATTTTTGTCACTTTATTTTGCATCGGAAAGAAACACCACTCTCGTTTTACATGGTTTCTGACTCATTTGGTCAATCTATTGTTCATCCATTCATTTGGACTTCTTCGATATCGCGGGTGTGCGCACTAAGTGAGACTATTCAGGTCTGACTTAAATGAACACTGAACTGCATTCGTAGAACGATGTGAGGCTAAGGCTGAATCCCAATTCTATTTTCTACCCCTTCCCCTACCCCTTCCCCTACCCCTACCCCTTCCCCTTGTCCCTTTAAACGAAGTGGTAAGGGGAAGGGTTTAAATATTTCCCCTAGGAAATGGGAC
>JABFDZ020000054.1:10509528-10520626 GCA_019775955.2 Pollimyrus isidori | reverse complement strand
CTTGCTGGCATTAATATGAAGATGGTTCAGTTCACACCAGCTGACAAAGCGATTGATGACCCCCCTGTATTCCAGTTTGTTCCCCTCTGACACCCGACCAACAATGGCGGTGTCGTCTAAAACCTTCTGTAGATGGCAAGTGTCTGTGTTGTAATTACAGTAAAGTCCGCAGTGTATAGGTTGAAGAGAAAAGGGGCGAGTACTGTTCCCTGTGGGATGTATGTGAAATGATGTATGTGATTCCATTACTATGTGCTGGCAAACTCAACAAGTGTCACAAACAGCCAACTCACTGGCATAAGCTGCAACAGACATTCACCAAGACATCAAAATCAAAACTAACAGTAAGTGCTACAAACATTTCATGCAACTGGGAGGCGGAGAATCGACTTCAAATAGGCAGGCAAAAATGTAATTTATTAATAGATTGAATAGCGTGTACCCAGATATAAAATCCTACAGTGCTCCTGGGTATGTATGCAGTGCATTGTGGGATGGCATGCAGGATAAGGGAAAACACAAGAAAGCTGCTATGTATTTTATGCAAGTGGTACCAAACTCTTGCACTCAGATTCCCTTGTTTAATGTTCCTATAGTTGCTGGTATTGCTTTATATCTTCTCTGCCTCTACTAAAAGATGACATACTGACAAATCTGATGAATGTTAGGGTTGGGCGATACCACCAATTTTCTTTTCAATCCAATTCAGTGTTGGACCAAGTCTCAAATAAAATTTGCCAATGATTCCTTTCCTCAAGTTCCCTGAACATCTTCCCCTTTCTCCCCATTTATAAGCAGCCCTGCACACAAGAATAGCTTCAGAGCAGTGAAGTGCCCCAGCTTTTTCCAGGTGTGTGATCTGCTGCTGACCGGATACAGCAGAGAGAGAGGACAGCCGCAGCCTTTCGGTTGTGCATGGCCCGCGAGCCACCAGCAGAGGGCCCCCTCTACGGGTGCAGCGTTAATGAAGCGACAAAGACTTCAGTATTCATTAAGCATCTGGGCAAGCAAATGTGAAGTGCCAACTCAAAAAGAATAAAGAATGACTCCCAATCATGGTCTCTGATCAATGGGAACCACTTCTTCTCATTCCTAATCTCATACTTCCTCTGTACCCTTCATTTCATGGTTAATGTGGTTTGTTGCACTGTGGTCCATTTCAAAACTGAAGTGTTTTATTCACCACAGCATAAGTTTTAAAAATAAAACAGTGTGAAACAAAATAAAATGGAACTTATCCTTCGCTGGAACAGTGAGGGTTGACCATATAGATTCTTATATAATTATCATTTAACTATATCTACACACAGTTTCCAGGTTAATTATGAGTTCTGTTCCGTAAGTCTGTCTATAAACCAAATTCGCAGGTAAGTCGGACAAACTACACTTGGCACTATACCATATACTTGTGGCGACGAACTGCTGAAGCCACGCAATGTTTTCACAAGAGCTTCAAAGTATTGTATTTAACACATTTTTTTACATAATAGGCATTATGGTAATCCGTTTCTAAATACGACTTTGTAAGTTAGACTTTCTTAACCCAGGGACTGTCTGTACGCTGTATGTCCAGAAGTATGTCAACATCAGCACGGCCGACCGTCTCATTCTGGAACTAAGGGTTCTATTGCTGCGATATTAACCTCTGCTGTTCTGAAACGGCTTTCCATTAGATGTTGGAAGTTTGTGCGACCAATTATTTCACAACTGAACTTGTTCCACTTCACAATAACTTCACATCATAGGACATCATTTTCTGCCACTAGAGCTGCCCTGGTAAGCCATACCTACTGTATGATGGTGCCAAATTAAAGGTCATTTATCTCGTCACAACCATTCATTCTGCTGCCAGTGTTTGTTGCTGGAGTTTAGATGGCTGTGTGCTTAATTAAATATGTGTGTTAACAATAGCTGTGGCTTAATTCACCAATTCCTCTAATTACTACAGGTATCCACATACTTTAATGCATATATTTAAACATAGCTCCATCTCCACTTCTCACAGTTACCCAATAAATGAATTATGAACTCTCATTTCTGGTATCCTGCAGACTGTACCACAGCCTGTCCAGATGGATGGATTTATTTGAAATGATTAAATTATTAAAAGTTCAACCCAACTGGTTCCATCTAAATAGGAAATCTTAATATTTTACCTATTTTAACTGTGTCAAAATCCTTCAAGGCAACTTGTGGATGCAAAATAACAGAATAAGCATCTTGATGTCACAGTATCTGTTACAATTCTTAAAGATACATGACAATATGTAGCCTTCAAACTTGTTTCTCTAATTCTGAAGCTGAAAAGAACAACACAGGAATATTTTGTGTATTTTAAGTGATACATAATACAGCACAATAGCTTCCCCAAATGCAAAAACCCATTTACTTTTAAGAAACAATGTATCAGGAAAAAACTAACTTTAAAATAATAATTAAAAAAAAAAAAAAAAATGACATTTAGCTAAAGAAAATAATTACTATGGGGAGTATGTGCAGGTGCACGTTCTATTCTGATTAATTTGAATACTTCACATCTCCTCAGTTGTGAAGACCTCTTGCATCCGAAATACTGTTCACATCAACTGCTTTAAATGAAGAGTAATGACTGTGCTGTAACAGAGGGCATTCAGGATACAGCAAAGAGATACAGAAGAGCAATAATTGTCCTGGCGGGTGGAGCCTCAGCACTCCAGGAACAAAGTGCTAATTACTAGTGAGCGCTGATTCAGCACTTTGACTTTTGTCATCTGGGTGCTTGAACATGTGTACAGCTCACCCTTGTGAGTATTTGAAAAATATTGACTGTGAAAGCAGACAGGTATATGGCATGTAGGGTGCATGAAAAAATGTCAAATAATGAACTGCAGTTGTAAATGAATGTATAGTCTCAAAATAATTTAGAAAGATGAGGAAATGTGGTGATTTTTTGGTATGAAGGAAAACTGCAGCCACATTTTGATACCATCCAGAGATCCTTTCACATTATACTATAAATGTAGCTGAAGTCTGAGCAGCCCCCAGCAGTGTTTAATTTGATGATTATTTTAAATTTAATTTTAGTCTTTATATGTTTTAGTGACATGTACTTTTAGTTGCATTTTGATTATTCATTTTGTGTAAAATTAGCTTTGGTCTGTTTTAGCTATTATTATTATTAATGATTATTATTATCATCAACATCAATGATAACAATAAAAATAGTAATGGGCTCTTGAAATGGGTGGTGACACAAAGTATTTCACAATAACAGCATCTGAACAAGTAGGCTATAGGAATCACAGTCCGTCACTTGTTTTCAAGAAAAAAGGAGTTCTGGCGAAATTGATCACTACTGAGGATTAGCCAAACATTAGCTTTTGTTGAATAGTTTTAGTAGTAGTAGTCACATTCGCAGTGGTCAGTAAACACTAATCTACATGCCTCTCCATGGTCCAAACCTGTGACTGATGAGACTGCGGGGGAAAATCTACCACATGTGACAAGCAAGGACTGACGTTTTATTATTATTGACAAAGCACATATAACACAATACACCAGCAGAAACACAGCCAGGCACATTTTTTATCAGAATGGCAGCAGTGGTGATGAAATCTGACTTACATTTTTATTTATATTCGTCAGAAGAATACAATGTTAAATTTCATCATCATTAACACGTACTTTAGTCATGTTTTATCATCCACTATATTTAGGTCAACATTTTCATCAACAAAATGAACGCAGTTCTCGCCATTGTGTTTAACGGAGCTTCTTGGTTCTGTTTCCACAATCCTCATCATGCATTTATTATCTCAGACTTCCTAAATATGGTTTATTAAGGTTGATAATTAATGAAGCGGCATCCGCTTACAGTTACAGTTCACTTTACAGCAGTTCGCTTTACGGCATGCGTGGCAAGCATAGGGGCAATAAAGAAATCTCTTCAGGGGGTTCTCTGTAGCCTGTCTGCTAATAAGACTCAATTCTACAGAAAAGAAAGTAATTCAACCTATAAGACTGACCCTGATACGCAACAGTATCCAGTGCATTGTCCTGGTGCAGACACCTAAGTGTAGGCGAGGATTTTAGTGGCAAATGGTGACCCGTAATGGTTAATAGAAAACATCTGTGAGGGGGAAGTAGGGAGGAGATAAAACACAGCGAAGGTATGAGCAAGGGAGGCCTCTCTATGCTCAGTGGTGCTTGGAATCCACGCTGCAGCTGTCACAGGTGAAGGAGTGTATCGGGGTAGATTACCGCATTGTGTGATACAAGGCGAGTACTGGCGGGGTGTGACGGGGTACAAAGTTAGCGGCGCAAGTAGACGTGAAGTGACAGCGGCGTGGACTCCACGCGCCACGGGAAAGGTTTGTGGTTTCTGCTGAAAGCTAGGGTATTATTTATATTGTGGGTTTTGTGTCTTCAGGGGATTGTGATGTCTTCCCCCAACTAGTTGTTATTTAATAATATGGTTTAATTTCTTCTTGTTTGTACTGTATGTATTTTGCTTATTTAGGGGAACCACAGTCTTTCTCATTGTATTCCTGACCCTGGTCCCGGATGGGGGTACCGAGACTCTTTTTATTGTACGTGTGTGGACGCTAACAGTGTGTTTTAATCGATGGTGAAATATCCTCATCCTTGTTTTACAGATTGCTGTGTTTTGAGCATTGTGTGGGGGGTCGCGGTGTTGCCTGGCGCTCTACTGACTACTCTGGCTGTGGAATTATAATGCTAATAATAAAGGTTTATTTCCAGATGCTGGTTGTGAGCTGTTTCTTATACCCGGGGCCCAGTTTAACAAAGTGACGAACCTGTGTTATAGTGAATAGCTTTCTTGCATCAGGCACTAGAACAGATGTCCATTTCTTCACCTTCACCTTGCAGTAATCCCAGTAAGTATGATATCACACCGTGCAAGCACATGCTTTATTTTTTTTGCTAAAAAAAATGATGCCCACACAGCACACACTTTTAACAAGTTGTAAACTGAACTTAATCTTCCTGCCTGCTTCACCAACTTCGTGTCCAACTATCTCTCATCAGACCCTCCCCCATTAAAAAAAAAGTTTATTTCAATAGGCTAGCACATAACCAATCATGGTTTGTCTTTACATTTTTTCATGATTTGCCACTATAATGAATACATAAACTAAAACCACTGGCAAACATGAAAGCGAAACTTCTTAATTAACGAAACTCTACCGTTGCATAGAACCATATTATTATATGGCTCAGTGGGCTAAGCCTGTGTGCCTGTAATCATGAGCTCACAGGTTCAAATTCAGCCTCGGCACGTCTGCCTGTCCTTGAGCAAGGCCCTTAACCCCCAGCTCCCTGGGTGCTGCTACGGGTGGCTGCCCTTTGTGGACAACTTGGTCTAGAAGACCAAGTTGAGGGAGGCGTAAAAACAATTTCCCCACGGGGAAAATAAAAGAATTGATTGATTATTAATTGATTATTAAAGTACACCACTAAAACATGTCCTCATGGCGAAAGGGAAAAAAATAAACAAATATATATCACTGTAATACATCCAAATATAACCATTCTCCAGGAACATTTCTTCACCTCAACTGATCCGTTTAAATAACGTGCTAACATATCGTACTGTGTGCTTTGGAGTACATTCAGCTGGTTAGCGGTGTTAATAAAATACCAGACATCTTTATTAAGGGCAACCCTGGTTCCTTTTAGTAACATCTTGTCCTGTAATACCTCCTGCTGGTGTTGTGCCTCATTTACTTCATGTGCATTAAGCGTACGGACAAACCTAACAACGCTACATCCCCTCTCTTTTATAACAAAGACCAACATATTTCTGACATTGTTGCCTCTTGGGATAGCACCTATGTAGCTGTTAGCTTGACACTGGGGGCTCTTCACTACTTCTAACCTGTGAAACCCACAGGGGTTGTACATCATGACTGTGCCCTGCTGTCAAAGATGGGAGCCAGTGACCATGCCTATCATAATAAGCTTTGGCTTTCAATCTCTTGGACAGAATGGGCTCTTTCACCTGGGTGGGGATGACTAGTTTTAGTGCTTGCTCACAAGGATGAACGTTCTGGTCAATCTGGTGAGGTGTCTCTGAGCTGGAGAGGGAAGGTAATCCAATGGCAGATTGCGGGTAGATAGAAGAGCAGCTTGAATGTCTGATGTCACGATAGCATTTCTCCAGCAGATGATTTGTGGACCTAACTGCCTGTTCTGCTAAACCATTGGACTGAGGGCAGTGGGGACTGCTGCGGAAATGCTTGAAGTCCCCGGTGAGCAAAGTCAGAGTTTCCTTTGCCCTGCGTTTTGTCGCCTCAAGACTCGGATGGCCCTGGTGAAGTTGATTATAGAATTTCCGGATTGCTGGCCAAATACCTTTGACCACAAAATTTGAGCCCATCTTGGAGCATTAGCTCTTTCTTCATAGCAAAGAAGTGCCGAAGAGTGTGGAGGAGCTCTCCAAAGAAGGACGGCCAGCTAGTCCGGATGGTTTCCATGAGCTGTCAACAGGTGGCATCCTTTTCAAAAGCATCTCTAAGTTCATCAGTGTGACGAGAGGACAATATTTGGATTATCATAACCTCTAAGAGATGATCAGCAACAGTGGAGTCGGATGAGGAGGGGTGAGCATGAGAGAGAATGTCAGCCACATGCATGGTTTGTAAATCACATCCAGGCTGTAATGATGGAGTTTCAACATCATGCCTTGTAAGCATGGCGAGGCAGAATTCAAAGGTTTCCACAGTATGGTGATCAGGGTTCGATGATGATTAATCTCCACAGTGCGGCCATAGATGCAGTCATGAAATGCCTGAGTTGCAAATTCTAAGGCAAGCATTTTTTTTTCAATTTCTGCAACTCTGAGAGTATGAGAGCACAAGGAGCAAGAGCAACCTGACGGCCATGCTGGAGACATGCAGTTCGGATGCGTGCAGTTCGGATGCGTGCAGTTCGGATGCGTGCAGTTTGGATGTGTGCAGTTTGGATGCGTGCCAAAAGCACCACAGGCTTAGCCGCATCGAAGTATTTGAGCACTGGTGGGTGGGCTATGGTCATTTTCAACTCAAATGCTAGTTCTTGGGTGTCAGGCCAATGTCATTTGATATTGTGGTGAAGTAGTTGCTGTAAAGGGCCAGTAGGTTCACTGTAGTGGGGAATGAATCTGGATTAAGTAAATTTACATGCTCAGAAAATGCTGTAGGCCCTGCCTCATTTTTGTCTAGGTGTGTGGAGATTAAGTCAAGGGAGGAGATGTTACATTTATATAATTCCTTGGAAAGATCTAGAATATTATGTGCTGGTCTGGTCACCGTACCTTAAGAAGGGCATTGCTGCCTAAGAAAATGTGCAACGAAGGGCTACGAGAATGATTCCTGGTCTTAGAGGAATGTCTTACAAGGAGAGGTTAGCTGAGCTGAATCTCTTTAACCTTGAGCAAAGGAGACTAAGGGGAGACTAAGGTTTATAAGATTCTAACGGGTCTGGATGTTGTTCAGTCAAATGGCTATTTCAGTATTAGTTTAAATACTAGAACTCGTGGCCATAAGTGGAAATTTGTGGATGAACATTTTAAAACAAATTTTAGGAAGTACTTCTTTACACAGCGTGTACTTAGAGTATGGAATAGTCTTCCGGCTAGTGTAATGGAAGCTAATATTCTAATATTCAGACTACAATGCAATTCTTACTTGCATGCTTTCTTCACAGACTGAACGATTAACCAAATAAAGCAGCGCAACATTACAATAACTAACAATAAATAAACCACTAACTTACATGTACCATTAGAGCATTTATGTCATTTATTTAAACTTCATTTTACCAAAAAAATGAATAACTGAAATGAAACTGAAAATTAGTTTTCACTGCTATTTCAATTGCTATTTAAATGATTACATTTTAAATTACAATTTAAAAGATACCAACAACCATTAAGAAATTTCTGTCAAAATCACTCATCAAATGAAGTGGGTGGGCTCTAAACAAAAAGTTGTTTCTGTTCTGTAGCTGTATTACATCCTAAATCCTAAATAAACCCTCCTAACATTAGGATAACAGTTAAGCTGTCCGCACTTGCACTGGACATCACAGGGTGTTTGCTACTCTAATCTTATTTAATCCATATGGCTGCCCTTTTATTGTTTTTACACAACACGAGAAATGTACAGAACCCCGCTATAGAACCCCACCCATGACATAACGATAAGTGATGTATACGGTAGCTGCGTTATAATATATTGTGAGAATGAGTTACAATAATACCCCTGTATCCACTGTTTCAGTTGTCCGCAGTTTACATCAGTCAGAAAATACAAAAAATACAAAATTTCATAGTTTCCATGTCCTTCCTTCTTTCCTTTTGATGGGTTAATAAAAGCATGATTTTTATTTCTAGATATGAGGGGAAGTACTGTAGTAAATCGTGGCCAAGATCATTTTTATCGTTATGAAATAAGTGCCACTGTTTAGTTTTCCTAATGTTTTTAGAGTTTATCTATGATTCTAGAAAGTTGGTTTGTGTAATACACATTTCTTACACTGGGATAAGAACAATAACTTAGGAACTGTTCATCTGAAATATCTCTTTCTTAAATCACACTTTTATTGGCCTCATATGAAAGCATAGCTTGAGAAGTACTACTAAGTACTGTATTGACAAATGTATTCAAGGAAAGACAGTTCCAGTGAGATCTTAACAGTAAAGGTCCTATGGATCTTCAGTACATAGATTTCTGATCAACCAATTCTGACAAGAATGTATATAATGTGCTTGTTGTCCCAGATCACTACACCCGGTATGCCCAAGCATGTCTCACTAAGTCCTCTACAGTTGCCAAAGTGCTGTGAGAACAGAACTTTGATCACTATGGCTTACCTAAAAGAGTGCACTCAGATCAGGGAAGAGACTTCGAAAGTCATCACGTCTATGAACTTCAGGGCATGCTTGGAGGAAGGAAAATCAGAATTTTTTGGCGTATCACCCTCAGGGTGACCCACAGCCTGAGCGGTTTAACAGGACATTGCTCAATATGTTTGGAACACTGAACCCTGCAGAGAAAAGCAGATGGAGCCAGCATATTAGTTACCTGGTTCTTGCATATAACTGTATGAAAAATTATTTAACTGGGTACAGTCCATACATTTTAATGTTTTAGCATGAAGCTCGCCTACTGCTTGATGTACGTTTTGGTGTCACAAGTCACAGCTCATCCCAGAAGTCTTACAGGAAGTGCGTCACAAACATGAAGTATGGCAGGGAAGAGAAATGAGAAAACAAACAGTGGTACAATCAGAGAGTTTGTTATGGGGAGACAAACAGACAAAATACATTGAAACAGCTTGCACACACCACTGAATCACTCAGACACACGCACACTGCTGGCACACATCACTGAAACACTCAGACACACGCACACCGCTGGCACACACCACTGAAACACTCAGACGCGCGCACACTGCTGGCACACACCACTGAAACACTCACACCGCTTGCACACACCACTGAAACACTCAGACGCGCGCACACTGCTGGCACATACCACTGAAACACTCACACCGCTGGCACACATCACTGAAACACTCGCACGCGCGCACACACCGCTGGCACACACCACTGAAACACTCAGACACACGCACACCGCTGGCACACACCACTGAAAAACTGAGACACACGCACACCGCTGGCACACACCACTGAAACACTCAGACACACGCACACCGCTGGCACACACCACTGAAACACTTGCACGCGCGCACACACCGCTTGCACACACCACTGAAACTCTCGCGGCGCGCACACACCACTGGCACACACCACCGAAACACTCGCACGCGCGCACACACCACTGGCACACACCACTGAAACACTGAGATGCGCGCTGCCTGTGCATGAATGCGAGAGCAGGTGTGTGCGAAACAGTTCTCAGTGTGCCCGGTCATTTCATTGTAATAGGAATGTTTTCTTTGCAGCAGAAAATACTTTTTTAAAACACGTTTTCAGCCTCTTTTAACAATAATAATAATGTGACCGCTCATTTTAGTTTTATTCATCATTTCTGTTTTTAATCAGTCGCTGAGTGTTGTTGCCCACAGTGAGGATATTTTTACTTTTTCTACCAAGTCCTCCGCTGTATGGAGTCCATACAGGACGATCCCCTGGATAAACACCTAACTGAACTACAGCACCATACAGCAACTGTACACTCCATCATTACTGTAGTTCGACGTGGAGAAGGGCCTGTGGAGAGAGAGTGTGCTGGTGTTTTGGAGTAATTGTATCAGCATCATTCTTGATTATTGTTTTACAACGGCTTGTTTCACAGTGCCAAAGGCACTAAAAACGCAATGTTCTCCAACTCCTAGTGAAGCACCTGGTAGCCCTAAATATAACCTGATGGCGGACTAGCTAAACTACTGTCTGGATCTAGGATTTAACTGGTCAGGAATCGCTTCACTTTTGGAATTGAACAGCAGGCATTTTTTTGCCACAGACAGCGGCTTGGTGTTCGATCTCTCGAACACACCTCTATATTGAATGAGAGTCTGATGGTAATAATTAGACAAATTTTAGAGAGGACACCTAATGCTGGTGAAACCTATGTCCGGGGTAGTCTGCACTGAAGGGGAATCCATGTTCAGCACTGGAGGGTCTGCCAAATACTGCGTGAAAATGAACCCAGTGGGATGCACATTTCGTTGCCGGCAAACCATTAGTAGTAGAATATATAGTGTACGAACGATGAATGAAGTACCAGTGGTGAGGGATGCCGTCAAGCTGAAGAAGGACTCCTATCGGGCCTTTTTAACCTGTGAGACTCCAGAGGCAGCTGACGGGTACCGGCAGGCCAAGCGGGATGCGGCTTCGGCGGTCGCTAAGGCAAAAACTCGGGTATGGGAGGAGTTCAGTGAGGCCATGGAAAACAACTTCCGGACGGCTTCGAGGCGTTTCTGGTCCACCATCCGGCGGCTCCGTGCGGGAAAGCGGTGCAACATCAACACAGTTTACGGTGGGGATGGGGTGCTGCTGACCTCAGCTCGGGACATTTTGGGTCGGTGGAGGGAATACTTCGAAGACCTCCTCAATCCCACCGACACGCCTTCCAATGAGGAAGCGGAGTCT
>JABFDZ020000054.1:10462581-10476406 GCA_019775955.2 Pollimyrus isidori | reverse complement strand
AGGGGGAGTGGGGAGGGGGGACAATCGTACTCGGGCGCGGTTCACAGCAACCGTGCCTAGTGTGAGTACACCCTAAGGGCGTATATATTTACTACCCAGATAAACAGTTTTAAACATTTTCTTTGATGGCCTAATCCTTTTGTACAGTGCAGGTATAATGCAGGGGGCACCTATGAAGTCCTGGCCCCCTGAATCTGCTATGTGCCTCTCCGCTACCCCATGTGGAACACACCTGCAGGTGCGCGGTTAGCTCCCGGTACTTCTGTATGGTCTGCTGGAAGTCCGCCACAGTCTCCTGGGCTGCCTCCACCCTCTTTTCTGCCTCCCGCACCTGCGCCACACCCAGGTCCAGCTGCTCCCGCAGCTCCAGCTCAGTCTCCCGCGCGTTTTCCTGCAGCTCGTCGTTCATCTCATTGATGGCCTCCTGTAAAACAGAGAGGAGATGCGGAGCGGCTCAGCCACCAGGGGGCAGGGTGAAGCCGAGAGCAGATGCTGCATCATAATGGAATTTAGTGATAAGGAGAAAGTCTGAAAAAAGAACTATAATTATTGGCATGTTTTTAGTTACCAGTAGGTTTTGGCCCATTGTATTCCAACCAAAAACAGCTAAAAAACCTCAGTTATTTAAAGTAGTTCCTAATAGTTTCCTTCTTCAAAATATATTTGCTCCATCCATTCATTATCCAGCCACCTACTGCCAGCAACATCAATACAACAAATTGAATTTCACTTTATCATATAACAGCACCCACATTTTGCAATAATCTATCACATTTTGTAATAGCTTGAATGCAGTATGTAATAAATTTCCCTGCATTTTGTAAAAATATTACATATTGTGGTGGTTATTACAAAATGCAAGAGTGGCACTTTTTAATGATGAAAATGTAATACTGTGCATCATGTAATAAGCATCCAAAACTGATGTCTTCATTGACACTTGGTTGAGTTATTACATAATGGGATGTTATTACACAATGCGTGCAATGAAGTTTCTGAGCAAAATATTGAAGGGGAGGAGGGTAATCACTCACCAAGTCAGTGACCGTCTCCCGTAGCTCCCGCACTTTCTCCTCCAGGTCCAAGTTCCTCTCTGTCAAGGTCTCCACCATCTCCTCCGCCCCCAAGGCGGCGTCTACCTGTTCCAATGACCGCATAACAAACGCTAAGACCGAATGTTGAAAACCCCTCAAAGGGCCAATCTGGCAAACCCAGGTTATAATCTTTGGCATGTGAGCATCATCCGTGGTACAACTTCCATGTACATTTTTACTAATGAAATTTATTTTTTCTTTGTTATGTTTTTATATAGCCCACCCCTGATTTACTATTCATCCAATTCACACCCCAGCAACACGAAGTCTCCCTAAATACTGATTAATTCAGGTATCGAACTGCACCTTTTTACTCTTTGCTATATTTAATAACTTTTCTATATTACACAATGACGGCTGCAGCTAGGATTTCTAAAATTCCAAGGTGACAAGTGTTCCTAGGTGTGCCTGTAATGGGCCGTGGTTACTGAGGACTTTAACTTGGTGTCCTCAATGGGAATGTACATAATTATATTCTATATTACTTTCCTCTGTTTTACTTCTTTTTTCCTGTAGAGCCCCTTGAATTCCTACCATGTACGGAACGTGATACATAAATCATTTTGTCATGTATTACCCCATATTCATATTAAATTTTCAAATTAACTCCAAGATGAGCAGGAGTGCTATCTTGCTTCAGTATCAGAAGGATGGGTAACATGCTGCGAAAATTGAATTGGAACAAGCAAAATGTATGCGTTTCATAAATTATATTAATACATAAAATATGTATTATATTATATTGTATTGAAAATGTTGTGAGAAATTTTAAGACAATAGTCCATTAAATATAAAGGCTAGACTTTTCAACATGAGCCTTGCAGATCGAACCTGTTCCTTCAGCTCATCAATGGTCTTCTCAGCCTGCTTCATCTCCTCTAGCAGCTTCTCTCTCTGCTGCCGTAGTGTCTCCAGCTCAGAGTTCTTCTTCTCCATCTGCTTCTGTAGCTTCACATGCTCCTGTTTTTCTGAAGCTGACAGATCTCTCATCCTATATATGGCACAATGACAGCACTATGATTAATCAGTTTCTCTGTATATACACCTTGCACACATGCATACATCAGGGTTTGCATTTTTTCTAGTTAGGGAAACAAGGGGGTATAATGAACTCATAGCCAGACAAAGGCAAAACGGAGCTGCCTGTTCACCTAACCAAAGCCTCCTTCAGTCTGCCGTTCTGCTCCTCCAGCTGCTTCACATGGTAGCTGGAAGCTGCTCCATCAGAGCCTATGGGGCGCACAGCGTTACGTCAGAATCTCAGCTATCGTATGCATCATCGTGTGCAGTATACGTATTAAAATCAATTAAAAACTCAATTGCTCAATCAACCAATCAATCAAATCGCTGACTCCATCAAATCACTCTGTTATTTACCATCCATTGATCACTATCCATCATCAATTTATCTATCCATCCATCCATCTATCGAAACATACTGAAACACTACATAGACCAGTGAAAAAACAGAACTTGATATAATGGCTGAAATTCTATTTAACAATAACCTTGAAGTCTCTCAATAGTCTGAGAATTTACAGTATGATCACAAACTTCAAGAAGACAGAATAAATTAAACAGGGTTGAATGGTTACTTTGCATGTTGATTAAAATGCTTCAGTGAGAGATTTGTTATGATAAACTGCACCTTGGCACCATATTTAGCGGGTCCCACTGATGGGAGGCCGTAGAGAAACAAACTCACCTTTCTCCTCTATCTCATGCTTGAGAATTTCAAGGTCCATAGTAAGCTCCTCCACCTTCTCCTTCAGGGAGTCCACCTCCTGCTGCAGCGACTCTGCCCGCTCCTCCGCCATCTCCTTGTCCAGTGTGGCCATCTCGATGGCATCTGCCGTGTCGGCCATTTCCTCCATGTAGCGATCCTTAGCCTCTAGGGCCTCCTTTGCCTCCTGAAGTGGGAGAAGGGGGGACATCCAGCCATCAGTCCAGGAACCATAATGTCCAGCATTCAATGTAATGTACTATTGACTTACCATGCTCAGATACTGTGTGGTTAGGCATTAGAATGGCTAAGATGTGTGATCAAAGGGATGGTGAATGTGGTGTGATGTTTGATGCCAGGAATGGTGGTTCCAGCGACTCAGAAGTAGTGAGAATCATCACATCCAAATCCGAATCAATGGTACTCTACCAAAAAAGTGTGCTTCTCTCAAGTGAAGGGGGAGACTCTGCCCTTACTGAAAAAATGTATGTGCCTCTGGCACTTTTTCACAAGTGAAAAGAGATTCATGCATAAACCGGTTTGTTCATTGCTGCTTTGTCAGCACCAAGGACGTCCATAGTGTTGTGATATCTAAGCTGGTATAGAAGTCTCTATCCTCACTAATGGCCTTCAACAACCGGCCAAAATCAAGTCTCTTCCAGGAAAGCTGCACGAGCTGAGGGGGGACCTTAAAATATTGAATATAAGCTTTGCTGATTTGGGGCACCTTGTACTAATGTCTCCTGGCTGGTTCTCAAGGGAATCATAGCAGGCAAGACTCATTGGGAGGTACGGTTGAGTGAGATATTCATAAAATATCGTACTGTCATCATGAACATTGATATCACACTGAATATCTTGAGTGTTGTGGTATAGCCTAAACACTTGTTATCTTGCATAATTAACAATTAAAATGCAGTATTTTTACACAAAAGACATCAAGGTGTGTCATACCTATTACGTGCTAAATAACTATTAGAAAAAAAAAATGGTCAAAATCTGCATATAAATTTTTGAATATTATAATAAATATCAATATTGTGAAAGAAGTGTAATATCACTTTTGGGCCCAACATAAGACCCAACACATGCTGGAGGAAGTAAATCTCCCAGCTAGCTTAAGAAAGCATGGAGATCTAATCCTACACAGCAAGCTAAAAACTGACCCTCGAAAAAGAAGGTCTCTCTGGCCGCTTCAGAATACTCACCCTAAACAGGAAAAGTGATGTACAGATGGATGAAAAATTTATACATTACATAACGCTTTATCATTTGTATTGATACTGTGATTGTGTATTTTGAAGGGTTGGTGCCCCATTTCTGGGCTGTTCCCTGTTTTGGACCCGCACCCTGCAACCCAAAATTTGCTAAGTGGTTACAGAAAATGGATGGATGGGTGGATGAATGTTATTGTGTAATTTTTTATCCTGGCTTGGAATACATCTGCATCCCTCTTTTTGGCAAGTATTGCTTGGAATTTTACTAAAATCTGAAGTACTTGGATAAGGCTTCTTCAATTGATTGGCTAATTAATTGACTCCTTGTTAGTTTTCTAGGTTTGCTGTTTGAACATCTGCATGGGCCAAGTTTACAGGACATTCATTAGGAACCAGCACCACAGACCCCCATGTCAGGACACTCAGTTTCGGTGTCATGAGAATATGGGCTCCAGTATAATGGTATGAAAACATGTATTGTTAAAGGAGAACCGGCCAAGATTAAAACACTATGGTAAATGAGTGAAGTCCATGCAAATAAACAAAGTGTAATTATGCAAAATGAAAGAAATGTGATGTTTTGCATTCTGCATGTCATTTTCCTTCTGCATTTCCTTTTGCAATGATAAACAGAAAATTAGTTGCATTTTGTGTAGTTATTACTTAATGCTGTTATCAAGCCTTTAGATTTTCCTGGTGCCGTTTCAAATATAAGCGGAAGCATAGAAACATAAAGATTGTTTGTAGGTCTTGTACTATTGTAAATGCACTTATTAACTAATGTAATCTAGTTGTGACTGTGTCACCTATCTTCTGCCACTCAACATGTCTATATGGGACAGGCTTTACTGAGCAAGGCTTTGGTGAGACACTACAGGACACTGAAATTTAAAGTTAGGTACAAGACCTACAATCCATTTTTATGTTTCTATGCTTCCGCTTATATTTGAAACGGCACCAGGAGAATCTAAAGGCTTGATAGCAGCTTAATTAGAGATATATTCCAATCAAGCTTTCTGAAAATTTATGTGTAAAAAATCATGCCACGGTTATAATTACGGAGCATCACACTTTCATTCATTTATACAGGCTGACCCACAGTATACAGGTTGAGGAAATCAGACTGAAGACTTTGCTTGGGAATATGACAGCAGAAGTTTATGTCTGTGCGCCCAGATTCCAAGGTCTGTTACATATGTCCCCGATTCATTTAAAATCTGCTAACCACACATATACATAAATGTAAAATATTTAAGGAAGTTCAACAAACTGCATAAATAACATGTCTTTTAAGTTGATAACCTGGGAATGCATGTACAAATCCATCGATTGATTTTTTGAAATTGCTTGTCATACTCAGGCTCCAGACCCCTCGCGACCCTATCCCTATGGATGCATGGCAGGGAACAACCCAGAATGGGCTGCGAACCCTTTGGAGGCAAGTAGAAATCAATAACTAGAAAATTATTTTTATTTCTACAAATAGGAAGTAATAAAAACAAAAAACACTGTTAGAAATGGTGTCTAATCGTGTGGGTTTCTGCAGAGCTCTGAGAAGCATGGCTGAGGAAGCCCCAGGGAGGCAGGAGGTGACACGGAGCCCGTTACCTTTCTGGCCTCCTTAAGCTGCTTCTGCAGCTCGGCCTGCTGCTCCTGCATCTTGCACTTCCACTCCTGCAGCTGCTCCAGCTGGATCTTGTACTTCTCCAGCTCCTTCAGCTTAGCCTTGTCTTCATTGCGCTTCATACGCAGGGTCTCCAGCTTCTCCTCCAGGTCCTTCACCTGAGCCCTGAGTGCCTCCTCCTCCTGGGAGAGGGAGGGAGGGAGACAGCAAGGGAATGAGAGGAGAAAAAAAATAGGAAGGGGCAACAAAAACATGGTGCCACTTTACACTAAGGCTACCCATATAAAGGGTTTATGAATGGTTTATTATCTGGTTATTAATTAGGTTGTAACACATTGTAAATTATGAATAATTTTATACAAGATATAACAGTTTTCTTTTTATTAAAGAGTTACTACCATTTACAAATGGCAAAAGGGAGCATTATTGTAAAGTGGTACAAAAAGCATTGTGAGATGTCATTGCCATTACTCTATCTTAGTTCTGCACCATGCCCCTTCACCCTGACTCAAAAGGAGAAGGTAAAATGGGGTCATCTTAACATAGCACAGCACCAGACACCACGCAAACCATGATCAAACCTGCTGCACTGTTTGCAGTATGGATGCTAAACTACTTGGCAGTAAGTTAGCCTAAAGTATGGCCATAATCATAGGACTAAGTGGACATTAGCTTTGTGTTGCTGATGGAATTTGGCCCTAAGAGAAAAAGAGAAGGTTAAACCCATTTCCAACCAGTTACGTTATCAGTTTAAACTGGGCTAAAGCAGGCAACAATTTACAGCATGGAGTAATTGCTCTGAAAAGATACCTGGGGGGTGGGGATGGCAGGTGATAGCAGGTTAGGGCATGACTTACCTTGCTGGGGACTGGGCGGGGCATGCCTTACCTTGCTGGGGACTGGGCGGGGCATGCCTTACCTTGCTGGGGACTGGGCGGGGCATGCCTTACCTTGCTTGGGACAGGTACAGGTGGGGCCCCGGGTGACAGCAGGTTGCCGCTGGGTGATGGGATGACAGGTGCTGCTAGAGGAGTTTGAGCAGGGGTGCTGGGCTCGCTGCTGCTCATTTCCCCAGCAGAGGCGGAGGCCGACCCCGCGGGGCCTGCCTTGGAAGCCGTGGAGCCAGTGGGCCGGCTGGGCTGCTGTGAGGGATTATTCATGTGAAAATACACCCCAAACATGGCAGACAAGCACTGCTTTACTGTATCCCAAATATCCAGCCTGCAACAAAGCTCATATGAAACAAACTCCTCATGAAAAGGCAACAAATCCTGAAACACATTTCATTTAGTGTTAAATATTCACAGGAAATGCTAAATTTAAAGTAGATGGCAACACACCTGCAGAGAGCGAAGCTCCAGCGCTACATTTGATGGTGACTAAACCTCTAATCCTACAGCATTAACCAAGACAGGCACAACACCCAGCAAAATTAGTGTCATTAAAACTATTAATTGTGAAACATCTAAACATACACAAACCTTGGCTAACATAGGACGTCCTTCAAGTTCACACTGCCCTTTATCTTACACCAATTGTGGTGCTACAATGTAGCAGATAAAGGTTTTACAGTAGAACCTGTGTCCCTGCTAAGGACTTGGAAGTACAAATAGGCAGTTAAGAAGGACTGTAGCCACCCCACCTCCAGCTGTGAGAATGAGTTTTTATAAAGGTTCATGCTGCATTTCATTAGAAGTGTCCCCTCTTCCACTGTGGCCACAGATTAATAAGTGAGTGTGCAAACATCCTGATCATCTAAATATCATGTGATATGGCTTTCTGTCTGGGTCGCTGCTGAAGATCTGCACATGGGCTTAATGAACAGGGGTACGTTTCCCAAAAGCTGGAGCCGTATGTCAGTCGCCATACCATCTGCAGTACAGACTAGGTGATCCGTCTGAAGCAGGTTTGGGCCTGGCCAGTACTTGGATGGAAGACCAACTAGGTAAGCTTGGTTGCTGCTGGAAGAGGTGCTGGTGTGGCCAGCAGGTTATCCCATCCTGTGGTCAGTGTACATCCCATTGCCCCATTGCAGTGACGGGGACATTGTACTGTCAAAATGGTGCTGTCCTTCCGATGAGATGTAAAGTCGAGGTCCAGATAGAGTGGTACCCTGATGTCCTGACTAAGATTGCCCACTGTGGCCCTTCAAAACTGGCCTCCTGTTCATTTATTATATCTAACCGTTAGATTCTCTTCTGCCCCTTCACCAGCTTAGCTACAGTGTAGTGAGCGTATTGCCACCGAATGGCTGCTTTCGCATCATCCGGGTGGGGGCTACACAGTGTTGGTGGTTGAAGTGACTCAAAGTTGGTTCTGTAAATTGCTTTGGGTGTCTTTAAAAGTGCTATATAAATATAATACCCATTCATATATAAGTGGCTAGCGGGAGTTTTTGGTAAATGCACTGCAGATCTGCGTCTGACTGCAGTGTGCCCAGAATGGAGGTGCCCATTAGCTTTTGCTGCAGTATTTACAGGCATCTGTGATGGATAACTTCTGCTCCAGCCGAATCATACGTCGTGATCCATTAACCACATGGTGACACGTACAGCACTGCATTCCACTCTCTAGACGCTAGAAATATATCAATACAGCAGCAATTTCAAATTTATTGTCCGGTGCCTTGTTTTATTTGAACATATTCCCTGAATTCATTAGCATAATTTCCTTAACTGACAGTCAGAATAGTTGCCCTCAGTAACCTTACACGTTTGCAGGATATGTTACCATGTGATGACCATCATGTGTTTATTCATCATTTATGGAAATAACAATGGGATGCGCAATTTTGAACAAAAACGAAGAAGTTTCCTTGAATCACAGCATCGCAATCTGTGATCAAAGATCAGGCAAATAAAGCATGTGTCATTGGGCCGGAGCCCACCTTCCCCCAAAATAATCCCCTACGCTAGGTATGGAGCTCACCTTGGTGCGCCTGGTGGTGGTCTGCAGGAAAATAGGAGGGTTTGTGCCGAACAGTGTCACAGGGAGGAGAGGTTAGGCACACAGACAAAGAGGCAGGTTGGCAGGCAGGCAGACGCACAAACGGACGGAGAAGCAGAGGGGAAGAACCAGTCGCAGGAGAGATGGCGTGGAGCAGAAGGAGAAGAACATAGTCGGAGTTAATAAAACCAGGCCTTACCCATGAAAAGCCTCAAAGAACTGAAGGACCACCAGAATAATGTATTATCTAAAGAAGGGCTCATTTTCACACAAAAGTATTGGCTATCAGAACTACTCATTGCAGCGCCAAACTTCTGATTCTCTTTGTTTCATGGTTTGTTATTCTCCGTTTGTCTGTCCTCCCATAAACAGACGATACAAACAAGCATCAAGCTACCTGAACCAACTGCCCATTATTCCTGCAGAGCTACTCCACAGTCTGCACACAAAGTCAAAACTAGCTATCAGATATCAAATCTAAACTAAACCATCAAAGGCAAGTGAGGGACACAGAAATGGCTGGCCAGCTAACAGGTAACATTCCCAGAACTTTAGTAAATGTTATGGGAAGGTCTTCCTTCTTCATTATGGGGAACGTTGGCAGAGAACACTTTACTGTAATGTTAATGGAACGTTTTTCCACGGTTCACACAAAGTTCTGTCAATGTTAGCGCAATAAAATTACTTGAACATCCTTTTTACACAATTAATACTGCATTAAAATAAAACTATTTTATGAAAGTGTGATATGTGTATACGGTATGAGCATCACCCAACCTTGAACCCGTGGCCTTTGAGGTGTAAAGTAACAGTGTTACCCACTTCTCTATGTTGCTCGAAGGCTGCCTATATATCATTATTCTTAAATTGTAATAGTTACTACTACCACTAGTACAAGGATAACAACAAGAAAAGTAGAGACTTTGACAGTTTCCATAACTTAATTGTAACATTTGATAAGTTACCGGATCAAAATATTTTTAGCGGTATGGGTTAGATGCTACTTGTCACAGACACTGTTGCCCTGAAGACCTGTCATTGTCACTGGAGCTGGGCTGGTGTAGCATATGGTGATAAGAACCACGACTGGTACGAAAAGCAGCAGCTAATGGATTCATTGTGTTTTCAGCGGCAACAGCCTCTAAGTACAGAGAGGATACAACATTCTCCTGATGTGATACAACTGTCTACTACATTACCATTACGAAAATAGAATAGACAACTTGTGTAGGGTTTTGCCTAACATTTACATTTATTAAAAACTTCTGTGTAATATGCTAACCAAAAATATAAAAATGAATCGGTGTCTCCTTATGGGTTTCAGAGTTGAGGTCTTCAAAAATGCTGACACAGTTCACAGTTCCTAATAAATTAGACCAACATGAGAAATTACTTTTCCTTGAGGTAAAAATTCTAATTTCTGAATATCATAAGTTACAGTGTGATCAACTGAAAAGAGTTGACATATTTGAAATTTCCTAATGGTCTTCACAAATTTTACAAATTTCATAAAATATGAGAGAAAATTAACTTAGTCTTAGTTGGTGAAACCCATCTTGGGAGGAAAACAACCATAATACATTTGCATAGCTGGATTTTCATATTCTTTGACTTTTTTATTCATGTAATAATTTCCGCACTTCCAACACTTTCTCTAAAAACATTTTTTGCTTCTTCGGTTCAAGGCACTAATTAGATTACTCCTAGGGCATTCAATATAAATCAGCTTCATACTTTATAGTGACAACAAATTAGAGATGGCAATCATTCTGACTAATCTGGGAGACATACTACATTATCTTTTTGACTTTAAATACACAAATATTGTTAGTTGACTTAAAAGCTTGGAATATTTAAATGATGGCAAGGCAAAGAAATCACTGACTCCACACCAAAAACATGCCGCACATAAGATGAATACTTCTGTGTTCGTAAACAATTCACGCTATCGAAAAGATGTAGCTACTGCGGCTGCAGCATGCTGAAGTTCACCGACTCTCCCACCAACACTTAAAGTATCTCAGATGATTGTCCAGCAGGTCAATCACATAACTGACAAGGGCTGCATGCCGGTGAAAATGACAAATGAATACGACACAAACATATCACTACAAAAGCAAATTAATATCAAATAAAAAATACATATGATTTAAAAAAAAACACAACGAAGTCTGGAGTCCTGAGCACTGCAAAAATCAAACCTATGAGCCAATAACTGCCCCTCCCCACCCATGCAAAAACCCAGCAGCAAGAGAATAATTCACAAACAGAAAAGGGAAAGGCACCCTAATGCGTTCACGCAACACACACTGGTACCACGGACTCCAAGCACCACTGGGACCAAATGAATGATGGAAAGATGACAAATCAGCCGTGGCGGAAATGAAAAGAAGAGTAACTAGTACCTTCCGTGGTGCGGGCGTCTGTCTCATCATATTTGCAGAAAAGGAGAGATGCAGGTAGAGATAAACAGAGAGACCTTCAGTCACAAACACATTGAGCGTGCGAGAGGAAGACGGATAGATGAAAGACAGCAGGAAGACGCTAGTAATCCCAGAACAATGCGTGCTTAGCGTAAGGCATGGCGCCGGCTGATTAGCTAAGAAGTGATGCTGCTGGCGAATTCCCTGGGGAAATCCGTGCGCCGCCGTCCAATCGCAGGCTATTGTCTGTCCTCTCACACGAGCACCGTTTGTTTTCTCTCTAGAAAGCTACCATCTTGCTCTGCCTTTCCGCAGGCCCCCTTCCTTGCACCTGCTCACAGAAGAAACCCCCGCCCCCCCTGCCCCCCAACCGTCTGCTGTGATTCTCCAACCACTGCCCTAGAAGGCCATTACATCACTGCCTCCCCCCCTCCCATCTTCTTTCCAGGCAGAAATAAAGACAGAGAGTGAGAGAGACAGTGAGAGAGAAACGGAGACAGAGAAAGGATTGCACTAGCTATTGATTCATGCAGAAAAAAACATGGGGGGGGGGGGGGGACTGTATTATCCTAGCAACACACCTCTACCCGCGACTAATTAGAATGGGCTATAGGAGCCTGCCAATAGCAAAAGGAAGCTCACAGGACTGGAGTTGAGCACCTGTATAATTCTCTTTGTGGGTGCACATAGATTTATGTGCCTGCATGAATGCATAAATATCTGAGTGTTGTGTTGCATTTACCTTTGTTATCTGAGGATAGCGAGGCAGATGGAGCAGCCCGGGGAGCAGCCAGAACTGCAAGGATTTTTCTTTTCTAATCCCACTGATACGTGTGAGGCTCAGAGGTGGCTGAACATGTGGTGCAGCAATAAGTGGCTGTCAGGCACAAGACATCAACACGCTTCACATAATGGAGACCCGCATACTCCAGATTGTGCCCTTTAACTAAAGTCATCCTGACAGTGTTTGTTTAAGGTATGAAACATCTGTAGGAATTACATCTGGATATGACAACTAGAAGGAAGCTGATGACTGTCGCAGTGCTGGAAGACACTATATCAATGTAGGTCAATGAACTAAAATGACTTCAAACAAAAACATTATGGTTTTGTAACATTATGATTAAAGTCTATTTCCTGAATACTTTCTCACATTTTTACCATAGCAATAAAATGGTATCTAACTAAACACAGGCATGAGAGGCATGATTTTCAAATTCATTGATGTTTTCCTAAGTCAAATTCTTTGCCTTTTCCTCTATTTTACCTTGATTACTTTTAAGTCACAAAAGCCAAACGTACATAGTCAAAAACATGTACACAATGAAAAACTGATATCATCTGCTCAGACAGAGCAGGCCATGGGAAGAGATCGCATGGGCAGTTTTATTTTCAATGGGAAGGACACACTTTTCACTTTTAACTGCAGGGAAAGACCAGTTCAGGATTCAGGAAAGCAATTATCATCTCAAAAAAGTATTACAAATCTGTGGCGGTTGGTCAGCAGAAAAGTATTTTGTTGCACACATTTCAATTTTCATTTATTTAAATTAGTTTTTAAATTAATCAGAAGCTGTCTGCTGTCAGAAGCTGGATTATTTTGCATTGCGTGTCAAAATCCATCCATTGCTCCATTGTCTGTACCCGCTTTTCCGGAGTCTATCCTGGATGCTATGGGTGAAAGGCAGAGACGAAACCAGGGTGGGCCACCAACCCATTGCAGGGCGCATAAGAAAATAATCCCAATTTTTTTTTTTTTAACTAAATGCAAAAAGAAATGAGAGATATATAAACAAGATTTTAGTCTTGTTTTTAAGTCTAAAAACCTTTCTGTATACTCCTGGGAAGCACCATCAAACAGGAAATAAAAATGAAACTGATCCTCTACCATTACTCCTCTTTTTACGTGTCGACAGAAGGTGGAAAATCTAGCCCTGCTACAAAGTGAGCAGCATCAGGCCCACGGCTCCCGGTGGACAGATAGCGCTTTGGCAGATGGCTCAAGTTGCAGAATTAACCCACATCAGCAGAGCATGAAAGCAATGTTGAGGTGGGGCAGGAAAAATAGCGCTGCGGCTGGACACAGCCTGGATGTCGCTGACATGAGGGTTAGAGAGATGCCGGCGTGAAGGTCAGGGCCCTTATTTTGCATGCCAACCTGCTGATGATAAAGTCTGTCAATGAAAAATCTCCCTGTAGGAAACCAAACCCTAAACTTGTAACCTGACCTCCATCTGTACAAAGCTCAATGCTATAATGGCCAGGGAATATGGCCCATGACATCATACACGGATCACATAGCAGCTGACTGCCTGTATTATCTGTCTAATCAATAATATATATCAGTGGTTCTCAAAATAGTTTTTTTGGGGACCTCCAGAAGATCCAGGTTGTTGCGTTCTCCCAGCTCCCAGTAAGGTTGAAAAACACTGGAATCCTCATTTGGAAAAAAAAATGTATTACTTCTTAATTATCACTACTCTGCATTTTATGAAGCCTACCAAGTCTCAAAATGAATGTGCACAAAATACATATAATGTAAAAAATACATTATACTGTGTGCACAATTACTTACAGAATTACTTTCTGCACACAAGAAACTAGCCAAACTTTAAAGCAACAGGCATCAACCCTCCACCTGAAAATATGCTTCGTATTTTCATTGTGCAATAAATGACCACTTAATGTTGTGCACTGTCCCATAATGAGCTGCTTAAAGCATAGTGTCTTATTTAGTTTTGGAGTTATTAGCCCATTTATTTATTCCAATGTATATTTGGATATATACTGATATATAT
>JABFDZ020000054.1:10347641-10359277 GCA_019775955.2 Pollimyrus isidori | reverse complement strand
GACTTTGTCTAACTACAACACTATTGCCTGATTTTACTCTATTTCGTCAATTTCAAAGCTGAGCTCCTGCATCTCCATTTACAATAAAACCTGATAAAACAATTACCATTTTTTTTATTTATTATTTTTCAATTTATTTTAATAGTAAATAAATTGTATTTAAATTCTTATCAGCCATTTTACATGTATATTGAGGATAATGGAAACTGAATCAATATGGTAAATGGCAAATAGATACATACTGTGTGTGTGTGTGTGTGTGTGTGTGTGTGTGTGTGTGTGTGTGTGTGTGTGTGTGTGTGTGTGTGTGAACGTGGTGGGCCGGTGTGGATGATGTCCAGGGTTGTTTTTATGTCCCAGTCCAACCCTGAAGGCACCGGTGAATTTAGAGTTTTATATGTGAAAAACATCTGGTAACATGGCATTTTGAGCAATTTTTTTGAATAACAAGTCTTATTTTAAACTGGGATTTCGAGGTCTTATTTATTTTCAGCCAGGCAAATGTGAAATGCATAGTACATAGCAGTTACATCTCTATTAGCAAACACAGAAATTAGCCTGGTAACAATTGGTTTACTACTTGGAATTGGTGTGCAACAAGGGGTGTGATTTACTGGAACTAGGTTTGAAATCTGTTGTGTTGCGTCCTGTAGTCACAGTCACATTATAAAAACTCTCTGTTAGAGCTGCATTGCACTAAGTGAATCTGCAAGCAAGACTCTGCATTGCTGTCAGGGCAGTGGTGCATGTTGCAGGGTTGCCAACTTTGGTCTGCTGGCAGGTGTGAGATTTTCAGTTCAGGACTAGTCTGCTCACATGTCATGTATGTAACAGTTTTATTACCCTGTAAATAGCCTGTAGGGTTTGCAAACTACCCCAATGCTTTTGACATGGCTAATTTTAGGTTTATAATGGAATAATATACATTTGCCATAATATTTCTTGCGTGAGTCAGAAAGCGTGAATGTCACGACAGCCATTTGAGAGCTGGTAACCCTGATGCTGAACTCACGCAGCTGTTAAAATGCGCCAGTACATCATTTCTCAGGTCAAAAGGATTCCTTCAGCCTAGACTGCATGGATCATCTTGTGTGAGTACCCAAACACCTTCTACAGACCTGAAACTATAGTACCATGGAAACTGTACTGTACTATGAAAACAGCAACAAATAAGGTTACTTATAAACCTAAAGAAGAGAAGCCTTCCTGATAACAGAGTTCAGAACTGAAATGATTTGGAAGTGGGACATGGACAGTAGGAAATGGAGAAAACCTCAAACAGTGAATAAGACGCCGACTAGTGTTGCTCCGTAATGCCTTTATATATTTATTCAGCAAGTTGCTGGCACGTACACATATGTCAGGCTTAAAAATGATTGATTCAGAGGTTTAAAATCCTTGGTCAGATCTAAGATCGGCACAATAGAAAGCTTGGTTGTGAGTTTTTTCTTCTTAGTTTCTGTTTTAGGACGGCTTACGCTTAATTCATATTAAATGGACATACAGTGCAGATATGTGCTAAGCAGCTAAAAGATATGTGCTGTAGATGCAGTCTGGAACTACAGTCACAAAGAAACCTTGGTCAGTGAGGCCTTCAGTATTCTCCATGATATTTTCCTTATATCTTGAGCTTCTCGGATGTAAAATTCACTCAGTGTAAAATAGAATTTGTGTCTGATTTTCAATTTGGAAAATTTAATTTTGATTTTATAGAGCAGATCTACCTTATTACTTTGGGAGAGTAAGCCAGATCAAGTATTTTATGTGAAGCTCACATAATACAAATACAAATATCAAGGAAGAAAAACAAACCAAAAATTTTGCAGAGAGCGATTAATGAGAACAAATTATATATAAAAAAAAACCATAATACACCAAAACCAGGGGGTGCAGGTCAATATCCTCTTGGTAGAATTCAAACTTAGTATAGGTCTGCTACTATCTTGCTACTTAAAAATACAGTTTGAATATAGTTCAAACATCCACTGCTGACTTTGACTATAATTTGACCTACCATTACAAACAATTGGTTAAATGTTTGTGCCACTGTTAAGGTAGTGTCAAAACTGCTCTAATTCTTGGAGTTTGGATCTACCAAAAGGATATTGTACACCAACATAGCTTTTACATCCTGGCTGACACAGTGCTACCGCTCACTTTCCCTTCTTTGTTATGTTGCGCCCTCCTTGTTCGTAATTAGCAGTCAGAGTGTGTGGAGAAGAAGGGGGAGTTTATTATGGACCTCTTGTTTGCAACAAGGGCATGTCTGACTTCAGGGGGTATACTTCTAGGTGAGAGCTGGCAGGGAAGTGAAGTTTAGCCGGATCTCCTCACCTTCCAGAAGTTTCCTTCAAAGAGAGCAAAACGACACCTTCAATGCAAAATGACATCAACAATGTGCTATAGAGATGCAAGCCATATATGCAGATGACATTTTGGGTCATTGTATGAAGTTTTTCATCTTGCAGAAATAGAAATTGAAGCAAATTTTCCCATGACCAAATGCTGAAGACAGCTTTGTGGAACAGTATTCTCTAAATTGGATATTTCCCGAGACATTCTGCTCCTTGCTACAAAAAACTACAATTCTTAAACTCTCCATTGTACCTCATTGTCATTTAGATATCTTTGTTTACAGGCTGTCTCAAGAACCTCACTTTAAAGAGGTTTAGGTTTGACTGCTGGGATGGTTCAAAAGAGTCTGGGGACAAGACTCTCATCTGGAAGCAGTTTATAATAATGCATAACATATCAGTTTTCTGTGAGTGGAGAGCAAGTGGTCAGGGTTGCATGAAGTGGTGAAAGCTTACTAGAGAAACTATGCTCTGCCCTTATGTTTTTTTGTCTTGATTTTTTCCATGTCTGTTGCCCCAAGCTTGAGCCAAAATGGCAGTTTTAGGTCACCAAATCAATGAACTTGTTACATCAAAGCAATAAAATCCCCCATTCCATCTTCCAAATCCCAGGATCTTACCGTTATCCCATGGGAAACAAACTTTTTCCAAACATACTATCAGATATGCTGACAGTTAAAAAATGTGTTCCATTTCCATCAGACCTCCCTAGTAAAGGCTAAGCCCCCCATTTTCATAAATCTTTTGTGATGCTTCTGGTCTAGAATATATTCAATGTCCTCAATATACAGTCTTGGATCTGAATGATCAAATTTAGAAATTTAACACATGTGCAGCATCCAACAGTGTTAGTAATAGGCAGAGGTGGGTATTTCAAGTCCAGACAGAAAAAATCCAGGCCAAAATTTTGTTTCAACAAACCAGTTGAGTATAAAGTGTCACAGTTACAGAGGACTCAGCTGGTTGTTTGGATCAAAATCTTGGTCTGGATTTTTACTTTCTAGACCTGAAATGCCCATCTCGAGTACGAGGGTCATGGTTAATAAAGTGAGGAAAAAAAACAATGTTGATGCTGTCTGTGCTGATGAATAAAAGCAGTTTTATTCAGGGCAGGAGAAAAAGATGCGCAACTAGAATTGAATACTGACAAAAACAGATTTTTTTAAGCCAGATAAGGGAAGTAGCATTATTTAGCTAGAAATGCAGATTTTCTGCTATTCCATTTGAATGATGCCAGATCCACGAGGAACTGGAGCTTACCTGTACGCAGCAATCTCGATGTCCAGGGCCATCTTTACGTTCAGGAGTTCTTGGTATTCCCTCAGATATCGGGCCATCTCCTGCTTGGCATCTGCAATGTCCTTCTCCAGCTCACTAATGCGTCCCTAATATCAGCAGCAAAGCAAAAATGCAAGCTGAAAATGGGGTGACCGATGTCCTCCCCCCCCCATATAAATCTGCATGCTGGTTTTGCAGGCATACCAGCAAAGCCACTCTGGCTGCCTCCGCTAAAGGCTAAAGTGTGGAGTTACACTCCAGGGAGCAGAGTGACAGGAGGCCAGAGCTCTGTGTGAGCTGTACACATGAGCATGACGTGTGTCAGCAGAAAGGCACAGAGCCTTGCTGCAGCATGTGTGTATCATCAGTTTTATGCCCTCTCAGCAGTCACCCCATCCACCTAACTGCATACTATATATTCATATCCTGATTTGTTGCTACAGCTACATTAAAATGTACAGGTTGCGTAGCACCCTGTCATTCACCTAACACAAAATTACTCTATATTCCCATTTATTTTAGCTCTTTTATTCATTCATTTGCAAACAACTTAAGCGGGGAAACTATACTGCAGTTATTTTGGGTTCTGTCATTTTTCAAGATCATATTTTTGTTATAAACATGTTTTCTCATCTTCTCCCTGTTTAAACAGAGGGGCTTTAAATTAAGCATCGTTTAAGTTTCATAAGCAGGTCATTAAGTCCATGGCTCCTAGTAACCTATTTAAATAGTAGTCTGTTTCCCCAGCTCTTTGGCTACAAGCCCTTTGGCGCTCTACCTGGTATTTGGTCACCTCCTTGCCCTGCTTCTCCTCCAGGTCATCCAGCTGCTTATTCATAGAGTCGATGACGTTCCTCAGGGCGTCAATCTCCGAGGATCGGGACTGGTGTAGGCGCCTGTACTCAGAGGTCTCCTCTCGGATGGAACGGACCACCTCGTTGTTCTTGCTTGCCATCTCGGCGACGCTGGCGAACTTGGTGCGGTACCAGTCCTCAGCAGCCTGCATGTTCTTGTTGGCTAGCTTCTCATACTGAGCGCGGATCTCCCGCAGGGCGGCGGAGAGGTCCGGCTTGGCCACCTCGATGTCCACCGTCACGCTGGCCGCCCGGATCTGCGCACTCAGCTCTGCATGCTCTTCGGAGAACACCTTCTTCAGGAAAGCTATCTCTTCAGCCAGCGAAAGCACGCTGGCCTCCATATCGCAGTTGGCCAGCACCGCACGGCCGGCCTCCTCTCGCACCTGCTGGAGGGTGTCCTCGGTGTCCATGCGCAGCCTCACCTCCTCCTCGTACCGCTCCTTCAGCTGGCTGTGGACGTCCTGCAGGTGATCGTGCCCTGCTTCCATCTGCATCTTCTCGTTGCTCTCAGCGTCCAGCAGGGCACGGAGGCCCCGCACCTCCTGCTCGTAGAGGAGATGCAGGCGGGAGGGATCGCTCTGCCGCTGTCTCAGTGTCTCTAACTCTACCAGCAGCACCTTGTTCTGCTGCTCCAGGTGGTGGACCTTCTCGATGTAGGTGGCGAAGCGGTCATTCAGTCCCACTAGCTGCTCCTTCTCCGTGGCCCGGAGGCCCAGCAGCTCGGCGTTGAGAGTGCTGACCTGGGCCAGGTCCATCCGCTCCGCCGGGTCAGCCAGCGAAGAAGAAGTGAGTCGTGTGGATCTCTTGGTGGAGGAGAGGGAACGGTGGGTTGAGTATAGGGAGGAAGAAATGGAAGACTTCCCAGCTCGGGAGCCCCGGTAGTCATCCCAGGGGCGGCGGGAGATGTAGGAATCGTAGCTCATTTTTTTGTCTTTTTAAATTTTTGATGGATTTTCTGTTTGTAAGTAAATCTTAAGTCCCCCTTGTTCTGCACACCCTCAGTGAGCAAGCCTTTGCACTGCACCAGTTCAGAAATGCTGCAGTGCCTGTCCTTTATACTAGTGGGCTGTGCCCCTCCCACCCGCAGCCCCCACCTGCAGTGATGCAGCAAGAAGCCGGAGCTGTCAGCATCGGCCCAGCCAATAGCGAGGCGATGCAGTAAGCTAACAGAGACGCTGCTCCAGCCTGCCTGCCCGGCACACCGTGGAGGCTAAGCATTTTTTTTCTTTATATCTACCTCTGCGTCTAACAGCCGTCACTCTGACCGTGGATGTTAGCACAGAACCTGCTACCCTGCTATATGTCTGCTGGGATTTGAACGATTATTATCTCCACCTTTGCTACATAATTTCCATGTTTCAGCACATAGTGTTTATACAAGCTTTTTTTTGTTTTGCTTTGCAGGAATACTCGGTTATAAATATAAAAATAGGATATTATTTAAACATTTAATGAAACTGTTGCATTACATAGTGATGCCAGTGGCTGAATATTTTGCACATTTCTATATCTGTGTTGCTATTGCTATGCTAATATTAGCATGATAAGGCCATGCTGTAGTGCAAGGTCAGACAATGTTATGCTGCATGTCCACAAGTAGCCTTTTTGTGGCTTGAACCATACTGAGGAGAATTCAACCTTGGGGCATGATTTTAGCAGGTTTTGCTCTGCATTCTGATTTATATTCATTTCCATTTATAGGCTCTAAATTTTAGCAAAATATATTTCCTTGTGGCATATATATGTATATATTGGCCCAGGACAATTTCCTGTCATGCTTAATTCTGGCAGAAGTTTTCATACACTGAAATAGCTTTTTGTACGTGCTGTTTTAAACATGCCTGGTGGATTTTTAATGACAATCTGTGTGGGTGAAACATAATTATAAAGTAAATGATGAAATATATGTGCCATCCATCCATTTTCCAAACCGCTTATCCTTACTGGGTCGCAGGGCATCCGGAGCCTATCCTGGAAGCAACAGGCACAAGGCAGGGGACAACCCTGGATGGGGGGCCAGCCCATCACAGGGAACACTCACACACCAGTCACTCACACAAGCACACCTACGGGCAATTTGGCAACTCCAATCAGCCTCAGCATGTTTTTGGACTGTGGGGGGAAACCGGAGTACCCGGATGAAACCCCACGACGACACAGGGAGAACATGCAAACTCCACACACAGGAAGCCCAGGCGGAGACTCGAACCCGCGTCCCAGAGGTGTGAGGCAACAGTGCTAACCACTGCACCACCATGCCGCCCTGGAAATATATGTGCCAGATAATCAAAACTGCAAAGGTGAGCAGCTTGCCTGCAATGTTAGGATTTCAGGGTTATAGTAATAGCATTAGCCAGAAATTCAATTATGGAATTTACTAATGGTCAGATTTATGGTGTGCATTTTAATTGTATCAAAGATTCTTTGATGGGGATGTCAGTATTTGGCATTATGTCCCTTCAGTGGCCAGTGAGAATAAATATATCAATAGTGAAATATTAAAAATAATTAAATGTAACCAGGATTGCTTTCTAGGAAAGATAAACTACAGAGAAAAACAATATGCGGCCCACAGTTCATGAATTTGGTGGCAAATTTACCCTAATTAGGCACCAGGTATGTGGCACTCAGCAGACTGGGAGGACTGTATCACGGTAGTGTAACTGAAGGGTGTATTAGTACTGAAGGGCTATTAGGACTGTCCTTACGTTCTGTAGTCTTTTTAAATTGACTCACTAACTCTGAAACTGACCAAGTTGATATTTTACATTGTCAGCATTGCATTGCATCATTCCATACCATGATACATACAGTATACAGTGGAACAGGTATTGTAAAGATACTTAAAATGCAAATTATTTAACCTTTTATAGCGAGTCACTAACAACAATTTCTTATTTACAACAGCTCAATTTACATATGTGGAGTGCATAAATCTTTGTGCAGCCATTCTTCTGTGCCTTTTTTGCTGTTTTCCCTCGGTTATTACATATTTGCTACCTATGATAAATGCATGACCCCTAATTGCCTGCAGGGTTGGGATGAGGTTTTTGTGGTTAATTGCAATAGTGACAGCTTGTTTATTTGATACACAAGTCTGAGTTTCTGTTTGAGCTGGAGAATACTGACATTGTAACATTAAGACATTATATATACATAATAAATGGATATATGCATTGCCGTTGTATTAATCTGAAGGAACCTACATTTTTTTTCTTAAAAAATGCTGCCTGTAGCCCTGAAGCACAAGAAAATGTGATGAAGTCTGGATGAGGGCCTTTCTAGAGGAGGGAATGTGATGCAGTGCCCTGTAAAGTGCCCTTACAATGATCTAAGTGACCCTAACATTATGAAGTGCCCTTCACCCCTATGTGATGAAGTGTCCCAAAGGGTGCCCTTTCCAATAGAGGAAATGCAGTGCTAATGGATGCCCCTCCAGTGGATAAAGTGTAATGCAGTGCTGCATTGGGTATCTACGCATGTGCGAGCATTGTCCTAGTGGATCCCCCTCCACTGGAGATGATGTGGTGCAGTCCCTAACAAGGTGCCCTTACAATTGAGAAATTTCTGGTGGGAAAAAATCTTATGAAATTGGGAAAATGTTGTTTACATTTCTCGACAATCTGCCTTTGCTTTACCGTGTCAAATCTTTGGACAGGCATGAGAAATTACAGTCTTGCCCTATCTGTCAGGAATGTTTGCCGACTCTATGACATAGAGGAAGAAAATGTCATTCTTTGTCTCTCTCAGCCAGCAATGTGACAGCTGCGTTGAGGTGCCTCAAAGACAATGATGTGAACACAGCTTTCTTCCAGCTCATCAAACTCCACAAAAATATGCAACCTTAAATGGAACAATCATTTGCAAAGTTGAAGCTGATCAAAGCCCAGCTGAGAAAGAGATGATGAAGGAAGCGTTTCTGATCTTCTGCTGTCAATGGAGAGGGATACACTGACTGACCACAGGAAGATCATTGACATATATACAAGCATAGCAAAATGAGAATTCCTTTCTGATTCCACTCCCCATAATCTCCTTTCTCAACTTAGCAACCAAGTATGTGTGTATGCATATACATTTGTAAAACAACCATTTATAATGTCCCCTGTATGTCTATCATTTTTTTAGGTTAATTGATTTCTATGTTGTTTTTATCACAGTACTATATATTTGTACTTTATATGGCTCAATAAAAAAAAAATTAATCAGAGATGAGGAATGTTACACCAGATACAGCATGTCACCATTCAGTTCAACTAGTGGGGGGCGGATGCACAACCACTGTATATAGACATGTGTATAGATATGCTTTAAACATTGTCATGCACACTCTGGCACAGAGTGGGGAAACAGGCACAGGAGTCCAGAGATTCAGGGGAATGAGAGATTTATTTGGGAAGAACACATTTGGGAACACAGAGCAACAAGCAGGACTGATGTTAATTACCAGACTGGGGAGACGTTCACAGAAACTCACTTAAATACACCACCGCAATTAACATGACTAGAAACAGCTGATAACAAGAGGATTCCACATGGGGTAAACGAGGGGGCGTGACACACAGGAGGATGAGAACAGTCAGGGCATGACGCATAAATAGTATATACCATATACATATACACCGATCAGCAATAACATCAAAACCAGTAACAGGTGAAGTGAATAACATTAATTAACTCGTCACAATAGCAACCGGTCAAAACATAGGCAAATAAATAATCAGTTTTAGAAGTTTGGAAGCAAGACAATCGGGTAAGCGTAAGGATCTCAGTGGCTTTTACAAGGGCCAAACTGTGATGGCTAGAGTATGTCCGAAATGGCAGAATGCATTAGTCAGTACCTACCAAAAGTGGTCTAAGGAAGGCTGACCCATGAAGTGAGTGGGTCATGGGCCTCCAAGGCTTATCCATGCGTTTGGGGAGCAAAGGCTGGCCTGCCTGCTCTGCCCCTAGCCCACGGTAGAGCTACTATAGCGCAAATTAATTTGTTCCTTGCAGCTATTTCATACCTGTCCATTTTCTTCTACCATGGGGTTCTGTTCAAGTAAACATTGCTCAGTAATAACATCACCACCTATTTAGACTATTTAAAGTCACGTATCGATGATCCTGGCTGCCACCCCTTTTGCTGTCCTTTCATACCCAGCATTACATCTCCCAGCCCCATGCTGCAAAACACTCTCCGCTCACTATGGCTGTTTTCTCTGACCCTTTGGCAAGGTGATGCAGGCATTTGTCTTCTTTGCCCAACCCCACTGTGGCTACTGTGTAACAGAACCCTTCCTGTCACTGCATCCATGATAGATTCATTCATCGCAATTAATTTTTATACCGTTTGGGTGGTATGCTGGCACAGTGGTTAGTGCTGCTGTCTCACTGCAAGAAGGTCCTGAGTTTGGTCCCGGGTCTTTTCTGGTCCATTCTGTGTGAGCTAGATAAGATTTTAATGCTTTGAGCTATTAGTTAAGTTCTCTCCAAATTAGCTTGATGGACTGAATGGCCTCCTCCATCCACCCATCCATTTTCCAAACCGCTTATCCTACTGGGTCGCGGGGAGTCCGGAGCCTATCCCGGAAGCAACGGGCACGAGGCAGGGAACAACCTACGCACAATTTGGCAACTCCAATCAGCCTCAGCATGTTTTTGTACTGTGGAGGGAAACCAGAGTACCCGGAGGAAACCCCATGACGACACGGGGAGAACATGCAAACTCCACACACATGAAACCAGGCGGAGACCAGAACCCAGGTGTGAGGCAACAGTGCTAAGCACTGCACCACCATGCCGCCCCCTGCTAACCACTGTCGTTTGTAAATTTCTTATGTTCTTAAGTTCACACGTTCTCCCTGTGTTCATGTGGGTTTTTGCTAGGGGCTCAGGTTTCCTTCCATGGTCCAAAAGCGCGCAGGATAGGTTAATTGGTGAGTGTAAATTGGCCCTGAAGTGTGTTGGTGACTGCCCAGGGTTGGTTCCTGCCTGTGCCCATTGTTCCTGGGATAGGCTCCGGTCCCCTCTGTGACCCCAGTTGGGTTTCAGAAGATGGATGGATGGATAGCACATTTCACAGGAGAGCCCCAAGGTGCTTTATGTGAGTGTTGCAAAACATTCCTGCGTCATTTATAAACAGAGAAAAGAAGGGCAATGAATGAAAGAAACAAAGCCTAATGACAATATCACAATGGAGGGGAGGAACCAAAAACTCCCAAGGATGGAGAAGAAAATCCCTTGGGGGTCCAAGGTCAACTAGCTGCTGATGACCTTGCTTGCTAAAAGCTACATGGCTACATTTCATATATGTGTCTATGACATGTGCTGCATCAGCAGCTTTTGAAATGTGCAAAACAAAAAGTAGCATTTTTTAAATGCTGCCAGATCAAAGGTGGCAGTATGTATTTCAATTACAATTTCTATACCTGTGCTACATGTCCGACTACTACAAATATCATTACTCATGCTGGTGTCTCTATTCTTACTCCTAACAAGAGTAAGAATCCACAGTAAAAACTACAAAATAAAAGTATTTGGCGCCACCTACTGACAATATTGAGGTTCCTAAATCCTGATGAATGATGGAGAAGCAGCAAAGAGTTACAGTGACTCCGGAGCCTCTTCCAGGAAGCACAGTAGTGCCTGATCTAGAAAATTTGACATGGGCTGTCAAAAGGGCGGCAAGAGATGTTGGCAGGGTGGTGTGGAAGGTGGGAGTTACAGAAATACAAATGTACTTCTATAGGTAAATATACTCTACAAAGGATCTACAAATAAAAATGTACAATAATAATAATATTAATATCGACATGTGTAATCCCCACACCATAATGTCACTAATGCACAGCAGAACATCATTTCTCATTACTTTGCAAAAATATTGTATATTTTAGTACATATGTGTAAATGGTTTTGTCAGTTGTCTTCATTTGGTACAATTTTCTGTTGCTTTATTCTAGTTAGTCAAAAAAGATGATATAGTTTCCTCTTGTAATAATCTTGCACTCTAAACTATATGTCTATGATTTTGTTAGCCACCAAATGCGAAACCGTTACCAAGCTTTCAGGATGAAAAATACACTCACAACAACAACAACAACAAATTTATTTTTGTATAGCGCATTATCACGACATTACATCGTCTCAAAGCGCTTTACAG
>JABFDZ020000054.1:10260822-10277499 GCA_019775955.2 Pollimyrus isidori | reverse complement strand
TGTTTTTTGACTGTGGGGGGAAACCGGAGTACCCGGAGGAAACCCCACGACGACACGGGGAGAACATGCAAACTCCATATATATATATTTTTTTAAGAGCTTTCTTACACATGAATCTGATAACATGCTAAAGGTCCCTATCAAGATTAAGTGCTGCAATGCTAATGAATTTCAGTAGTATTTAGTATAGTATGCCTTCACAATTTATATTCAGGAGTATAAATTAGAAATATATTATTACACTCAGTGGGCAGCACTGTCATGTCACTCTTACAGTGGGTCCTTGAATCCTGTTGTGTTTTTATGAGTTTTGCATGCTGTCCTCATATTGGACATTGGTCCCTTTAGACTTGTGTGGTGCTGAGGTATCACCCACTGCATGGCTGCACTCTGGTTCTCATTCCTGAGGTGGTCCGTCGTGTGGTGGGTAAGGCAACGTGCTGTAATCAGTGCTTACCCCTTACCTCTCTCTCGCTCATACTGTATTGGACAGGTTTACTCAAGAATTCCACAAAAATGCAGTTAGGTAAACCGGTGTCTCCAAAATGCCCATTGTATGTGTGTGTTTGGATTAGGTTTAGTTTTTTGACATTGTGGGGACCATTTTTCAGGTCCCCGCAAAGATCTATGAATGCATAAAAAAAATAAATTTTGTTTGGTTTCTGATGATTAAGCTTAAGGGTTGAGTAGAGCTTAAGGTTGTCATACAGTAGTTGGGATTAGGGTTATGCCCATATAAATGAATGGATGGTCAAAGATATGACTAGAAAAGTGTGTGTGTGTGTGTGTGTGTGTGTGTGTGTGTGCGCCCCCTGAATGACTGGATCCCATCCTCCCATTCTTGTGCCTCCTAGGAAAGACTCCTGACCCCATGGTCCTGTACTGATGGATCAACATTAGCATGTCTTTTTATTTGCTTGTTGAGTCCTGGATTTAAGGTGCTTAATTTCTGTATTGAGTTAAACCACCAAAAGTCCTTAAAGAAATTTCCATTGCTGTAGTTTAATTTCAAATGCTTATTCTAATTTCTAATACTTATTCCACTGCTATTCCAGTGATTCCCGCTATATAGCAGTAAAAAGTTGCCTGAATGTTTGGCAGCAGCATTTCTGGCCTTATGTGATACATCAGAGATTTGCATTTCGCTAAATGCCTGGATAGTTACATTCCGGGTGTTTCTGGAGTGAGGACGTTCATGCGCACATGCTTGGTGGCTAAAAATCACTTAACCAAACACTCCCCAGCATTGAAACCCCAAGGGGAGATTCCTGCGGAGGCTGCATCAGCCTGGCACAGCACGACTGGAGGATTACATGTTGCTCTGTTGTTATTCTAAGACGTTTCCCAGAGATAAAGCTCAAGTCAGAGCGGCCGCATACGTATTCAGCTAACTGATACTGACGTCTGACTTACACGCAGATGCCGGGACACGCAACTGGTAGCAGTTGTAGTATTTCAAGCTGGAGATGTACGATGATGTACGATGACCCTACCTGGTGCGTTTTAATCTTCATTCAAACATTTTTTTTCTGTGCAGATACAAAGTAATCAGGGGACCCTTCTCCTGTTAAGATAAAATCTATACTTGTGACCATCTTTAATGCTTAGGTGGACTGAACGGAAGTACAGTTGATCTCAAGAATGGATTTTCTGCAGTGAATGGCAGAAAAACATAGCATTGGTAACTTTGGTGGTTTTAGATTCATTAACTTTCCATGTAACCTGCCACATTTGGTACCGTACAGTTGTGTAAGTTACAGAACTTACATGATATGCATACATTACTCTGCATATAGTGTGTATCCATTCGTAATGCTGTTACTTTACTAACACTGCTTACACTGAACTGCTTACACTGAGTAACTATGTGTTCCGGTTGCAACCCGGAAGCAGGCGACGAAAGCCGAGTATATGCACAAAAGTGTTTATTTCAGGGATCGGACTGCACACATCAAACGTCAATGACCGGACTGGGGCAACAAATGGAAACGTTGACTAAATACAATAAACTAATGACAACAATCAGGGCCAGCTGATCACACGGGGATTCCACACTGGGTTTACGAAGGGGCGTGGCACACGGGAGGAGCGGACAATCGGTGCGTGACACGATGGTTACTCACACTCCTGCTCCCCTCGGTACCATGTCCAGTATTTACTCTGCTTTTTCTTCTATCCCAGAAAACGCACAGCAATAATATTAAAAGAACACATTTCTTTGTTGCGCCGAAGTGCACTGTAAGGCTGTCTTGTGTGATAACCCTACAGCTTCAGTGATAAATTCTTTGCTCACTTTCAGGTGTCTTGGTGGTTGAGACCGAGACCTTTGGGAGTCATGTGCGTATTAAAGGAAAGGAGACAGACCACTACATTTGCATGAACAGAAATGGAAAGATTATCGGAAAGGTATGTTTCTCTTAAGCCTTGTCAATATATCATGATCACAAATAAAAATCTATTACTGCAACACCAATCACATCCCCCATGGTTCATTATGCATAGCAGTATCACTTTCCTCTATGCGTATGAATGAGGTCAGTGGGCTCAGTAACTGCTTCTGCATCCAGAAGGCAGTGGGATCAAGTCCCACAACTACCGCAGTAACCATATCAATGCTGGGCCCTTAAGTAGGGCTGTGCTAGGGATGCTGGTACATACATTATGGTTTTATTTGCCTGCATGACTGTCTTTCTCTGCACTTGTTAAATATATTTAATGTTTTTGACCACTCCTAAACTTGTCAAGGTCTTTTTGTAACTTCCATCCAAGTCAGTAGCATGGCGGCTCTGTGGTTCTGGGTTGTAGCTTCATGCTCTTAGTTTTGTTCATTTATACTCCCTGGCTCTGTCTGCATGGTGTTTGCCTGTTCTGTTGGTGTTCATGTGGGTTTCAGCCTTACTGTGTCCTAGGGCTGTGTCGATAAAATCAATTGTCTGAGTCTTAACCGATTCTCATAATAATCCCTAAACATCAATTTGCACGTCCAGAGATCGATTTTACCCTTTAACATTTCCTGCCCTTTTACAGCCAAAATAGGGAAAAAAAGTCTAGATGGGCATTTTGAGGCTTAGGTGATATTATAGTTCACCGGGGAAAACTGTATTAATAACATGGCATCAGACAACAGCGATGCTTTGAAAACGCCGGTAACTTTAAATGCTGTAGTCTGGCGGCATTTCGGGTTCAAAACGGACAAACACACAGATGAGCTTGACAAAAGCGAAATAATTTGCTTTCCCTCTGGAGTCTAGGGGTAGGGAGCACACTTTCACTGACTGGGGCATTGGTCACACATTTCATTCAATATCATAAACTTAATTCATGGCAAATAAATTATTTCTTATATATTTGTTTTGACATTAAACTCATCTTTATCTTAGTATACTTTGTAAATATGTCACATTTATGTTAAGTATGTAATTTGACGTCAAAGTATAGACATTACAAAATGCAATTTGGAACAACTGCAGACACATAAAAGTACATAGTAATGCTGGCAGTTTGTTTTGATCCCAGATATCTGATCAGCAGAGTCTTGGCTACATGAAGATGACTAAATGGTGTAGTTGCAACATCCAGTTGGATAAATAAAAAAAAACAAACTAATGCCACTATTTCTGGCTCCTTTCATTGAACATGTAGCAACTTTCATGTGTATGAATGAGCCATTGACACCTGGCCACATCCCTACCCCCTTTTTATGGCATTGACGAGGATGTATCTGGATAGCGTTTCACCATTGCGTTGTCCATCCAATTAACCATGCGAATGCGATCTGAATACATGCGAATGCTGCTATTTAGAATGTGAATAGCGAACTTTGGGTTAGAGCGGTACCACACGCCCCCGATCCAGGTAAAACAAAGTAAAGTGACTTGGTTTATTTCTTTGACGATTTAACCTAATTTTCAAAACTTTAGTAATTCCGACAATGGGCGTTTTGAAAAGACGACTGATTACGGATTTAGTCAGCGGTTTTTTCATGTTTCTATAGTAAGATTTTAGTGACTTATGAACTGAAATACATGAGAAAGATACTCGGCGTCGCCGACGATGCGGTCGACTCCAGAGGGTTAATAGGCAACGCCTTTCTAAAAGTTTTAAATATTTAACTATCAATATTTCATTAATTTGTGGTTGAATGTAAGTATAATACTAGTATTAATATGTTGCTCAACTACACAGTCATGTAACAGCTAAAAAAAACTGCTTCAAAAACACTGACCCAAATCGATATCGGATCGGAACAGATTGGATCGAATCGTGATAGTCGATTCTAAATCTTGAGAATCAGAATCGAATCGATTCTTGAAATTTGAATCAATACCCAGCACTACTGTGTCCATACACTGGATAAGCACTTATGGATGAATGGATGGAAATAGCAGATCATTTAAGTATTTTTGAAAAACGTTATTACCAACATTTGGGACTGATGATACTTCTGAAATTATGTAATTTAGAACTGTGACATTATTCTGCAAGTTCTTGCTTTGGTTGCAAGAAGCATCTATAAATGAGTACTACTCATTTATATTACAGTATTAAAGGGTCTGTAACCAACAACATTACTGCTCGTAAGAGATGCCCTTCGCTTTTACTCTGGAGTAATGTACTAATTGGTCCAATGAGAACACAGTACCAAGATATATCCATGCATGACAAAATATCAAAATTATATTTCAAGGAATTAGTACTTAGGGTACACAGCAGTGGAGTGGCTAGCACTGCTGTCTCACAGCAAGGAAGCCCTGGGTTTGGTACTTGGGTTGGGTGTAGCACCTTGCGCCGTGTTGGCGTGGGTTTCTGCTGGGGGCTCCAGTTTTCTCTCACAATCCAAAAGTATGTGCAGTAGGTTTATTGGTGACTCTAAGTTGGCCCTGTGTGTGTCATGTTGGCGACTGCCCAGGGTTCATTACTGCCTGTTCCTAGAATAGGTTCTGATTTCCTGTGACCCTGGTTGGGATTAAGTGGTTATGGGGATGGATGGATGGATGGATGGATAGATGGAATTGATACTCAATATATTATTAATAGGTAAAATAAACTAGGATGCTCATCAATAATATAATGGTATAGATAGCAAGAGGTCTCCCCACCAAAACAGCTGGGTTGTCCTTGCATGTAAGAATTGATTTGGCATGTTCTCCCTATGATTTCAAAGATATTTCACTTCATTTGCAGTCTCCAAAAACAACCAGCTAATGCCTAAAATGGTTTAACAGTTTAAAAGGTTAGCGCTGTTTTGGAGTCTTTAGTTATTCACATTGTCACCTTTCTGCTTTATGGATTTCAAGATTTAAACAGGCTTCAATGTAACGTTGTTTAACATAGGCTTTTATCGTTGTTTCAGCCTGATCAACCCTGTGTCTGGGATGGGCATGTGGCGGCAAAGCGATGAGTCGTCTGACAGTTTCTTCGTGTCTCCACAGCGCAACGGGAGGAGCCAGGAGTGCGTCTTTGTCGAGGAGTTTCTAGAGAATAACTACACTGCATTACTGTCTGTGAAGTATAAGGGGTGGTACCTGGGATTCAACCGCAAAGGGCGCCCCAAGAAGGGCTCACGGACCGCACAGACACAGCAGGAGGCTCACTTCATGAAGCGCCCCCCTGGGGGCACGGTGGAATTGCCGGAGGACTTCCGCTTCACCCCCGTGACCAAACGGACACGCAGGGCACAGCGCTTGAAAGTCAGCTCCGGCACACACTGAGAGACCGGACGCTGAATGGGGAGCGCACATGTCCATTTTCACAGAAACCTTTTGTCATCAACTGTTAAATTTCAAATATGTTCTATTTTTATATTGCCAGGTCTATAATAATATGTATTATTTTCTCTTATTTATTTTGCAACTTCAAAAGAAAACAAACACACTAACATCTCTCTATTGGTATTGTAGATTAGTACCAGAGTAAATGTAACTTTATAACTTTGCTTTGGGCAAAGGGATGGTTGTTTGATTATTTGGGAAGATTTTCTCTTCCTGGTGGAAAACCCAAAAAACTGCTGTGGTCCTTGACACACACTTGGTTTGGATGTTACAAAGGCAAATTGAGGGAGATGCAATAGTGTGGGATATTCCAATAACTTTCTTAATATTAAGTGCAATATTATGTTTTTTTTAAATGTGCAGGCTCTTTCTAAGGGATTTGCAAGCTGATTGGTGGAATGTGCTGATGTCACCATGCACGTCATGATTATCATTTTGTTGTTGAAATTTTTGTACACCCTAAGAGTCATTAAAACCAAACCCATAAAGAGTGCGATAGCTGAAGTTACTGAAAATCCCAGTGTCTTCTAACCAAATTTCACTACAAATCTAATGGTTTTACAGGCTCAGAAACTAGCCTACTATGTTTGGTGCTTGAGAGTTCAGCAGCATTGGAGTGATATATAATGAGTTCATAAAAGCAGACTGTTACTCTTGCGTCTCTTCTCTTTCCACTGACCTGGAGCTGGCATGATCATTGATATCCTATCAGCATGAACTTGAACCCTTTAATGCAGGGGTGGGCAACCCTGATCCTGGAGCGCTGGTATCAAGCAGGTTTTCCACCCTACCTGGTTCCTGATGAACCACATCTGATCTCAGGCAGATAGTGACTCAGGCAGAATAAAGAACATGCTGGATATAGACACTCCAGAATCAGGAACCTGCTGTGATGCATTAGTTGTACCTGTCAGCTTTACAGCATTATAACATGCTGTTGTTGGTAGCCCGCATTGTTTCATGACTGAGTATTTAGATCATAAAGGTGGCATTATGTCCACACCTGTCGTTTTGATAAGTGCATATAAGAAGCTATTAACATGATACATTTGTGATTTTAAGATGGTATACAAAAATATTTTTATTACTATTATGAAATATTTATTGTCTTTATAAATAAGGATGTTGAAATAGTTTGACCTCTGCTAATAAAGCAAGATGTTTATTTTAAAATGATACAGTGCAATGGTATGGCTTCTAATGTGCAAAACAGTTAATTTTGTATTCACAGCATATACTGTATGCATGGGCCACAAAGTAATGCACTTTTATATACAAGTGTTGTAGAAGTGAATTCCTTGCCTAAGCTGTTACTGCCCTGTTGGCAGGATCTGCCCTGTTGCATCATCTCTGGAACGGTATTTAAGAAATGAAAGCAATTTAGTTAAACAGATGTAACTCTTTGCTGCTTTGGCTTAAACTTGTCATAGAGCCGAAGCGAAGAATCGAGTTATAGCTACGCTGGATATCAGTCTTGTTTGATCAGTGAATTTCAGATGCAAATCTGTAATCTGTAATCACATAGCAGGTGATGGGCACTAAAATTTTAGTACATGGTTCAGTAAAATAAAAACAAAATTTTGGTACCACTTTAGTTGGCGACCAGTAAAATTTTCTGACCAGGGTGTTCCCTCCTGATAAAATTCAATTTCTTTCTTTGGCTTATAAATGGTAATAACCTTAAAAAAATAATTTAATAACCTGATTATAATCCATTTATAAACCCTTTATAAGGGTAGTGTTATTATAAAATGGTACCAGTTTTTTAGACATGCAAGCAGATAAACTGGAAGACACACTTTTACCTGCTATAGACAATTTAGAGATGCTAGTTCCCCCATTACATGTTTTTGGGCTGCAGGAGTAAAGAACAGAGCCCCAAGCAAACAGACAGACAGGGAGAGCATGCAAACTCCACACAGAGCCAAGATGGGATTTCACTTATTCTTTAAAAGGAGCCCAGGAGTACTTATCAGTGTGGAATAAACAAAGCAGTTTATGCTGCTTAAACACTTGTCTTCTGCCACGAAGGTTTTGCATTCTAAGAACATCACAGTCTTCCCTCCATTTATCGGTGATGCTGATTGGCATTGGGCAAATCATTGAGGCACATGCCGTATCTTAATAAGTGATGGACACAGGCAAATGTATTGAATAGATAAAACACGATAAAACACGCAGCCAAACATGATCAGTCACTAAGAACAGCATTCCTGTACATATAAGCAAATATACAACTTACTTACAATATACACAATGGTTTTTTTCTTACTGACCATGCCTGAAATGAAGAACAAGATTAGTATGTAATTCAGGAATGATTATGAATCAGAATATGCAATTTTCATTAAGACATATAAATGTTCAATACACAAATGCCCTAAATATATAATGAAAGTATAAAAAATTTAAAGAATAGTAATAACTATGAAAGTTACAAGCACGCAATGGAATCTGTCAATATCAGAGCAGAAAACTACACTGAATTGCTGAGAAACAAAACAAACAGAGAGTAGTATGTAAAATATTTTAAGAATGTTAGCTGTGTATTGAGTGAAAGTTGTGCAAAAACTACAAAACGATATTGCTGGAAATTTCTGTGTTATCTCTGTATTTCAGGACAATCTGCTTTGAAGAAAGCAGCTAGTAGGAAATCACCACTAGAGGGCAACAGTGAGCACTTGGCACAAAACAGCAATACCGCAGTAGGTGGCCTTGTAAAAGGCATTAGGCTTCTCTAGCTAGTGTTAAGGCATACTCTCGATACATATATTATGCTTGAAAGTTGGAGGAATAGAAAACTTTACAGAATTCTAAATTCTGCACATAACCTGTGAATTATTGTCTTCAGCCTCTCCTAAATTAAGGATGTAAATTTCCCCTATATAAACATATATTATTTTCAATGTTCAAACAGGGAATGTAAAAGGATAACTATTCAACAAATATGCATGCTTTTTCTAATGCATTTTCTATAACAAGAGACCAAAGAAAGGTAGTAGTCTTCTGGATTCCAGGGGGCTCTGAGTATGATGCAGGTTTACTAGGGTTGGTGACACTTATGTAGGCTTAATATTTCACTTCTGACACCACCTGGAGATTTATGCATTGTCTCTGCTGGGGACCACATTCACCACCATTACATGAAAGAAAAAGTCAGGAAGTCTTTATTTCGAAGGTCTGCCCATCTGCACCTGCGACATAAGAAAATCCCGAAGAGTAAGGAGAATGCAGGGTGTCACTAATAATAAAAGCCTTTTGATCCACACATTTCTTACTTCAAGCACCAAGTTATGGTAGCCCTAAAGCCCTAACCTAGAATTTCAACAGCACTAAAGCGCTGACACCGAAACCTAAAGCACTAGCCAAGGATGAGCGCTTCATGTACAGTGGTATCTCGGTTCTCAAACTCACTAGAACTCAAATTTCTTGAATGTCGAACAAAACAGTTTCACTTAGAACTCGATCTGAATATCAGAATTTGAACCGCGAACGCTGCCATAATATAAATTGTACACGCCAGAAAATGAGTCACACGGTACGCTGATGAGGAAACAAAAGGTAACGCTTCAGTGTCAGCCTCGCATTTGCTGTAGTAGCAGAGCTTGTTGGTGCAGGGCAGGGGTAATGTTGGGATAAGATCTTTATTGTTTTGGTTGCCATTGACCGTTAAGTAAAAAATGCTCTTCTTGTTTTATCCTGTTCATTTTGAGTTTAAATGCTAAAAAAACCCAATGACTGGACTGGGGAAACAAACTGAAACACGGACTTAATTCAGTCGAGGGCTAATGACAACAACCAGAAACAGCTGATCACATGGGGATTCCATACGAGGTTAATGAGGAGGCGTGGCACATGGAAGGAGCAGATGATCGGCGCAGGACAGGGGTAATGTTGGGATAAAATCTTCATTATTTTGGAAGCCATTGACCATTAATAAAAAAATACTCGTCTTGTTTTATCCTGTTCATTTTGTGTTTAAATGCTAAAAAAAAATGTGTAATCTTTTGGGGCGGGAACCAATTAATTGGTTTTCCATAATTTCTTATGGGAAAAATTGGATCAGAACTTCAACTTTTTAAGATTCGATCCGGAGTCCGGAACGGATTAAGTTCGAGAACTGAGGTACCACTGTATGTATTACTACAGAGTTTCTAAAGTCAGTCCTTAGGCCCCCCAAGACAGTCCATGTTTTTGTTCCCTCCAAGCTTCCGGTAGGAAGAAAAATGTGGACTGTCTGCCAGGTAGCTGTGGGAGAGCAAAAACATCCCCATTAGGTATCTATACCACCATGGGGACTCCCCTTTCATTTCCATGGGCATAACCCCAATCCCCATTATGACAACCTAAACCCCAACCCAGCCTGTTTTATTTTTTTGTTTTTTGATTGCATTATTTGATTTTGTTATAAAATTGAGTTTCCCCTTGGGGGACCAAAAAAAGGTCCCCACAAAGGCAAAATAACAGGATTTTATTTTGTCCCCATAATGTAATATAAACATGACAACACACACACACACACACACACACACACACACAGGCCAAACAGACAAAAAAGCCTGCATCTGTGAAACTATGGCACTCCCTACAGAATTGTAATCATTTGCATCGATCTTCATCTGTTTGATTTACTTTCCAAGACTGGTCCCGTGGAAGAGAAGCAAGACATGATTTGAAATTTATTAAAAACATTAAGTGCTCTTCCCCTAAACCTCAACTACTCACCGAACATCAAGGCAGGAGACGGTTGATTCCTGCCAGCAAAGCTTTACACCCAGCACCCATCCTGATCTAGCTACTTTTAATATTGTCGGTCATTATTCCCCCTTCACCATCAAATTAAGGCATCCTTTCCAGCATGATATAGTAGTTATCAACATGCACTTCCTCTAGGAGATCTAAAGAATGAGTCTGTTCCTCATGATGTTCTATCAATCATTTGAGAGATCCTGATAATCTCATATCTTGAGTACTGCAATACCCTTCTGATTGGCCTTTCTTCATCTGTCAACAGTCCTCCCTATCTGATCCTGAGCGAATCTACGATTCTAATTCTCTCTGTCTCTGTGATGGTGGCTTGGGTGGGACATTCAGCAAAGCCACCTGACCCAAGGATAAGAGAGAGAAACAGAAAATGTATTTGGGTTTGGGAATGGAGATGGGTTTGCCAAACAGTAGTGGGAACTACTGTGTAATGAAACCTAAACTAAAACTGAAGCTAAAAAAAAAACATGTTCCTAAACAGAAATAATACACAAAAATAAAATTAAACTACAGTAACAAAACTGTAAATTTTGCTGCAGAAATTAAGTGGAAAAAAATGAAAACAAATGTAAAATACATCCCTTACCATTCTTTAAAAAGGCAAATTATCAGAAGTAATGATGTCGTCATGCTTGATTACCATGGTAGCAACTCCTCAAACATGTTTTCCCCATTTTGAGGCAATTAGTACATAATGAGCACTGTTTATTCATGTAGGATTCACTAAAGATGAAAAACATTCAACTTTAGGAAATATTTATTTAGAAATAAAACTCAGGCTGAAATAAAAAAAATACTTGAAAAATTTAATAAAAATATTTCTTTAAAATAAAAACTAATGAAACCACAGTACTTCAAATGATAACTGAAATTATATTTAAAAACATATGTAAAAAGATCAAAAGTATAATAACACTGGTGGGAACAAAATTAAAAGAGCCATTTTAACATCAAAGCAAGGGAAAACAGAGGAAGTGGTGGACTGTGAAAGGTACCAGGGTCTCAGGAAACAGAACTCGACTGGCAACAAGGCATGAGTAACGTGAACCAATGTCCCTGGCAAAGTATGTTCAAGCCCCCCCTAAAGGGATTCTTACCCTCCCTAAAGAATTCATATTCTTATGTGGTTAGCTGTCGTCCTGTAGGAAATCAGAGATACAAAGGATGATTCACATATGAAAAATATATATGTCTAAACTATAGTGTCTAAAATTATATATCACTTAGTGCACATCTTCTTTGTATTTGAATTTAACTGTAAGCTAGAATGTTTAATATTACTATAAAACTATAACATTAATTTTTCAAAAACATCCACATCTATGGACAACTTGCCAATGCTTTTGGATGGTGGGGGGAAACAGAGAACCCAGAAAACCCCCCACAATAACAATATGCAGACTCCTCTCATATAGGGCCTGGGTTGAGACATGAACCCAGCTCTCCAGAATTGTGAGGCAACCGTGTCAACCATGGCACGGCCATGCAGCCCCAAGACTATAACAAAAATGTTATAGTAAGTGAAAAAAGGGCATGTGCTTAAGCACCCCGAGTCCCTCAATTTTATTGGTTTCTTAACTATGGAGTATTGGAGTATTGGAGTATGGGAGCAGTATGGAGTACAGTCAGACCTTGGACAGTCACGAAGTTAGGTTCCAGAACCCGTCGTGAATGAGGAGGAGTCGTGGATGTTCGGTAGAGGCACTAAAAATGGTAATACAGTGGTACCTCAGTTTTCAAACTTAATCTGTTCTGGACTGTGGAACAAATCCTAAAAATTTTTCCCATAAGAAATAATGGAAAACCAATTAATTTGTTCCCAGCCCCCCAAAATTACACCTAAATATGTTTTTATTATTATTATTATTATTAATTATTATTATTATTATTATTATTATTATTATTTTTAAGCATTTAAACACAAAATGAATAGAATAAAACAAGAAGAGCATATAAAAGTGATAAACATTACCCTGTCCTGCCCCGATTATCTGCCCCTTCCGTGTGCCACGCCCCCTTGTTAACCTCGTGTGGGATCATTGGGTGTGTTTGACTTGCTTATAGCTCTGGCTTAAAGCAACGCATCCTGATCCTGACGCAATACATTGTGGTTAGATGCATTGTGACCGCTTACCCAGCTGCACAAACTGGAACCACCTCTGTGGCGACACAACTTTGCCCTTATTGGCTGAAGAGTGCATGCATGACGTTTGTATCCCAGGTAGTAACGATATGTAATTGGCTATTTCTCTTGAATATCACGTAAAGCATTGAGAACTGGTTTTCAGTTAATTTTGCTTGTTAAGGTTTAAATAAATTTAATAAATGCTCTAATAGTACACGTAAGTTAGTGGTTTATTTATTGTTACTTACTGTACTGTTGCGCTGCTTTATTTGGCATTCAAGTAAGAATTGCATTGTAGTATGACTCATTTTCTGGCAAGTACAATTTATATTAGGTCAGCGTTCACAGTTCAACTTCTGATATTCAGATCGAGTTCTAGGTCAAACTGATTTGTTCAACTTTCAAGAAATTTGAGTTCTAGTGAATTTGAGAACCGAGGTATGGCTGTATGTGCTTATTTCTATAGTTTAAACCTTAAATATGACCCTAGTCATGTATCCAAAACATTTAAATTAAATTTCATTACAAATATTTAATTAAAAATAGTAGAACTAAATGTATTCAGATTTGACAATTACAAAGCGCAAATGCACGAGTGGTGACTGTATAGGGAGTATGGGAGGACCACGGAGTATATGGAGTATGGGAGCAGTATGGAGTATATGAAGTATGGGAGCACTATGAAGTGCATGGAGTATGAGAGCAGTATGGAGTATATGGAACATATGAACATATGTAGTATACTGAAGGAGGATGAATGCCAACTTTTCTGGCAGTGAATGTATATTCACTTTATATTTTATTTTTCTGAAGCTTTTGTTCAAGAATTGCATTCGGCTTCTTGACTTGGTTCTTGACTAAGATCAACTGCAAAACATTATTTACATAAAATTATTAACTATGCATGAATACTCTTCAGTTCTGGCTGCTCTCAGTTCAGCAAGGAAATGTCTTATTTTTGTTCGCAAAATTTCATTTGTGTCAGGCTGTGTTGTATCATCTTAGTATCACAACACAATCAGTGACTTCCTAGCGAATAAGGAGCAGAAAAAAAGCAATCAAGCAAAAACAATAATAATAATAATAATAATAATAATTTAAAAATAACCAAGCAAATGAATACACAAACATTCAGAAATTTGAATAGAAAATCTCCATCCACCCACTTTCCGCAGCACCTATCTTGTACCACGTTGAGTCTGAATTACAGTGCAGAAGCACAGGACACACAACAGGAGCATTATAATACCAATATCATATGAAAAACTATACTGAAACTATAATAGTATTATGATACCTATTGTTGTTGCACTGTTTTCATTAAAGCCCTTAAGGATAATGGCTGCCCTCATGTACTTCAAAAACACAGCAAATGTTTGCGGTCCATCCCACCGCCCTTGGGTCCCACCTGGGAATTTCCCACCCCCAACAGGCTATTGGCAGCTCTCCCTGCTCATGCCCTCCGCATCACAGCCTCTGAGGTTCACCGCCGAAAGGCGGCCACGGAATGCTTTAGCGACCTTTCAGGAGCACAACCCTGTTCTCCTGTTTTTATTTGAAAGAACAGCATCTGAAAGGTTCCTTTCACACATCTGGGAATGTCCCTGTCAGTTTGCCAGAAAATCCTAAATATTTTTGTGCATCATGTCTATCATTGCAAGATATTTAGTTACCAAGAACATAAAGTAAAATAACTATACACTGAAGTTCAAATTGTAGAAGGTTTTTTACTAAGTGTAGTGAAGTACAAGATGCCAAATATTTTATTGGAAATTATTTATTGAAAGTATTTTATTAACCAAAAAGAAATTTGTAAAACACACACACACATCTCTCTATATAAATAAATAAAACATGCATGTAATTAATTTATAGGTAGAATACCACTTCTCTCATTATGTGAAAATTAGTTGCAGTGTGATATCATGTTTAGCCTTGTCCCAAAGCAGAAAGGAATTCTCTCATTCAAATTGTGTGATTTTGTGAGTTAAAACAATGATTCTCAACTGTTCTTTCACCTGGGAGGGAGCAGATATGTGGATTGTCTGGCGGGGGAGCTGGGAGGAGCAAAAACATGGATTGTCTTGGGGTTCCTGAGGACTTGATTTCCCACAGGATGACAGCTAGTCAACTTTGTTGTAAGGCTGTATAACACATTCCAAATTTGCATAATCCCAGTGTACTATTTTAAATGAATGCAGAATATGTACCTTCTCTAAAAGTTTAAGCATTTATTGTCATAATTTACACAAGTGCATTCTACATAACATTTTGCTTCATTCTATAAACAGGACACTATCTGATTGCAGTACTAATATTATTTTATCTCACATTTCTTCATTGGTGTCTAATTAATGAGGACCAGAATAGTACACTTGCATGTATTAATTCAATGATATGTACATTTCATATGCTGTATTTTATTGTATGTTATTAATGGAACCACCTAAACCTATAATGCTGAAAAGAATGTTCCCGTTAGTACAAAAGCATTTGTTTTGTATATATGGTTGCCTTGGTGAAGAATATTGCCAGAAGGGTGAGAGAAATGGTAATTTATTGTGGAAATTAAATCAAATGGGTTTTGCAAATGATGCATAGCAAAAGAGTGAGCATTAGTTTTCCACATTAATTTTCTTTTCTTCATACTTGTAGTAGCATAATATTTTCTGAGATTTTATAACAATGCCTAAAATAAAATGTTCATTTGTAGCAGTTTAATTTAAGCACCCCCTTTAAGATGCTGTGTAATTTCCCCGAATTGGATCTCAGAAACCAACCTTTTCCACAGAAGCCCAGGTCTCTCTGCAAACAATCTCCTGTTGCCTTAGGAAGTAAGTTGTATATCATAGCTGAGTATGTTAAATAATTCATTACCATTCACCTTATGATTCTCACCTGGACAGAGGGAACCAATTCCCGATTGTGCACGGAAACACATCAGTGAAGAAAGCTCTTTATCTTTTACTTACGGGACTTTCCAACATTACTGTAGACATTAATCAGACAAAGGGAAATTGCTTGAGATCATTGATTAACTGGCTAAAAAGTCTTTGCCCTAAAGCTAAGATTTCACAATTTAGTGCTTCCATGCCAGCTTGTGGATGCTACTATGATATTAAATGTGGTTGTGAATAATGATTATATATTCTCCAAGACTGTAATGGGTGTGAGCTTTTTTCTGGTATAGCATAAATATTTTGATCAACTCAGTCACTTCTCCTTGTAGAAGGGTAAATGTGCAGAAACAGATCTAAATTTTGCCTGATTAGATCTGTTCAGAAATGAAAAGCCAACCAAAAACGACATGAAAAAAATAACGTGAAAGCCAACAAAAAAATCTTGCCAGGTCAAGGCATTCAATAAATTTTTGTTCCTAGATGAGACAGAACACAGACGCAAAGCAGCCCAAAGCAGATTGTCCCACCAAGCTTTCAGGCCTGATGGTTCCTGAGTCTGTGAGGCAGGACATCACAAAACACAGGGATCTGATGAGACTTGCAGATGCCTACTGGACAGAGCTTGAAATAGGTATGCAAGAAAGAGGACTCTGTGTGGCAGATCGGTGGAACCAGTAGACAAGAACAAGAACACATGAATCGGGTCATAGTAATGAGACCCAAAAACCCAAAAACAGCAGAGACCCAAAAACAGTGCAAAATCAACATGGCAGATATGCTCTAGCATGCAGGATATAATGATTCAGAAAATAGATTCCAGAAAAGAGAAAAGAGCTCAAAACAAAGCTTACCGCTTGGCCCATATATCAATGATAAAGGCAATATGGTGACACTTGTGTGATAGATCCCTCTTTTCTAAACAATTAATTGACAAGTGACCACAACTTAATCCATTTAATTTGTTATTTTGAAAAATTTATGTCTAAAGATTTTCAATGTGGACAATGTCAATGAATCTCTTGTTGGCAAGTGTTCCATGGTGGAAGTCATCTGCAGATCACCAAAATGGGGGGGGGCCTTAAGAATCACCCACTCTGCACAAGAATGTGACTTCATG
>JABFDZ020000054.1:10240959-10260722 GCA_019775955.2 Pollimyrus isidori | reverse complement strand
ACACTATACATAATATAAAAACTATATACAGTGGTACCTCGGTTCTCGAACTCACTATTACTCGAATTTCTTGAAAGTCGAACAAACCAGTTTGACCTAGAACTCGATCTGAATATCAGAAGTCGAACTGTGAAACATTGACCTAATATATATTGTATGCGCCAGGAAATGAGTCATACTGCAATGAAATTCTTACTTGAATGTCTTGTTCATGGACTGAACGATTAATCAAATAAAGCAGTGCAACATTACAGTAACTAACAATAAATAAACCACTAACTTACGTGTACTAATACAGCATTTATTAAACTTTATTTTACCAGGTAAATTGCTATACGTGATATTCGGGAGAAATAGCAGATTACGCATCGGAACTGCCTGGAATACTAATGTCATGCGTGTAACTAAACTATTCAGCCAATAAGGGCAAAGATGTGTTGTCACAGAAGCGGTTCCAGTTTGTGCATCCTGGTGAGAGGTCGTAATGCATCTGACCGTAATGCATTGCGTCAGGATCAGAATGCATTTCTTTAAGCCAGCACTGTAAGCAAGTCAAACGCGCCCGATGACCAGACTGCGGAAACAAATTGAAACACGGACTTAATACAGAGGTCTAATGACAACAACCAGAAACAGCTGATCACATGGGGATCCCACACGAGGTTAACGAGGGGGCGTGGCACACGTTGGGGCAGGACAGGGGTAATGTTTGGATAAGATCTTTATCGTTTTGGAAGCCATTAAGAAAAAAATGCTCTTCTTGTTTGATCCTGTTCATTTTGTGTTCAAATGCTAAAAAACATATTTAGGTGTAATTTTTGGGGGCCGGGAACCAATTAATTGGCTTTCCAATATTTCTTATGTGAATAATTCGATCAGAACGCAAAATTTTTAGGATTCTATCCAAATTCCGGAACAGATAAAGTTCAAGAACTGAGGTACCACTGTATATAGGTGTCACAGGCAAATTGTGGCATGGTGCAGGCAGAAATGAGGTTGAGGAACCACTAGCGGCTCATGAGACAACAGGGGTTATTTAATACAACTAAAAACATCAGGGGAAATATATAAAAAGAAACAGAGCATGAGGAGCCAGAAAACAAACAGAGAAAAATACAAGAAACTAAACACAGTTAAGGAACAAGCAAAGACAGGTACTGGGTAACATAGGGAGCAGTGACCCAGAAACTAAACAAAGCAACAATATGCAGCTACTTAGCACACAATGACTCACTCAGGAACTGAACACAGGCAGGCACATAAATACACAGAAACACCAGGACAAAAAAAGAACAGATGCAATTAATAATCAATTAACTATTCAAGCAAGACAAAGGAACAATGAGAAACAGGTGTAAGTGGAAACATTAAGTGAGTACATGAACTAGGGAGCTATAACAATCACCAAGACAAGGAAGCACTACAGACTACAGAACAACAACAAATAACAAATAGCTGACTACACTAGGAAAGACTAAACAGGACACAAGCAGGGCAAACCAAAATAGAGAAGCAAAGAACCAATAACAAATACCAGGAACAACAAAAAACAATAATTAAACAAAACAGGTGATGCTGACTTGGAACCCTGGACTATAGGGTTACAGCCTCTGTGCCACACACTCAACACCTTGACCCATGTAGTAGTCCAAGGAGCAGGGGAACACATAAGGGTTAGACAAGGAGTAAAATGGCAGGATGGCAGGCGACATCTGTTGGCCAAACAGGGTAGAGACATGAAGGGTAGGGTCGGATGGATGCTGACCATGACAAAAGGGTACCTTGAATAACCATTGGTGAGGTCTAGGTTGGATATGAAACTGGCTTTACCTAGATGCTTGATCAGTTCCATACACATGTAGTGGCTTTTGATTCAGTTTTGGTGGATGGAAGTCATTGCATCACTGCAAGCTACTTTTTGTGTCTCTGATGATTTGCATAGTCTTTACAGTCCTTTTCCTCATCTCCCAGACATACTCCACTGTCATCTGACATGGTGGGTATTGCTACTCAATGGCTACCTTTGCCATTTCAGAAAAAAGTGGAATTCAAAAGGAAGACTTGGAGAATTTCCCAGAAAATGAAGAGGACATGAGGGAGATATCAAGCCCCATTTTTGGCTGTCCTCATTGATGACACATCAGAACATCTGACAGTTCACCATGCTCTGGGCCTTGAGGATATCTTTAGGGATCTCCACATGACTGAACAGATCCTGGTCCATGTTCCTCTAGGTGGCCCTCTAGAAGTACATGGCCTTGGGCATCAGTTGGCATAGTCTTTTTCTAAATTAACTTAATTAAGCTGTTAAAATGTGTTTTGATTAGCATTGTTACAGTGTACATATGGAGCTATAAATTATACTACTGGGAAAAAACAATCTATGGGTGTGTCAAAAATATTAATTCCACACATGATATACAACTAACACACATTATTATTGAAGCATGTAAAATATAACTAATCAGGGCCACTGTTAGACATTTTTGGCCTCATGAAAGCTTATTATAATAGGCACCCAACCCAGACCAATTCGATCATGTTGCAAATTTTTTAGGACCTGTGATTAGGGCCTGTGATTAATCCTAATCCCCGCATTTTAACCCCGCTGTACGTAATGTATAAGAGCAGGACAAATTGCTCCTTTTTAATTTGTTCAATTTTATTCATTTTCTATACTTACTTGTCCTATCCCAAGTGATAGAATAACCCAGGATGGGGCCCCAGCCCATCACAGATAAAATGTAACAAACAGTCAGTGCAAGTCAGGAAAACCATACATAAAAAATGCAAACAAACAGCCCTAGAGTTAAATACGTGCTCTATAATTCTGTTTACTCAAATAACTGGCTCCCCCCCAATCATGTTTCCATCAGGTATTATCTAAGTAAAATCCCCATAAAACATCTACACTGCAAAAAATCACAGCTGAATGAGAACCGGCTCCAGTCAAATCCACCTGCATTCAGTTGAAAATGTTTAAATGTGTGATGTTAAAGAATTTCTAAGAACTCTTCAGAATGAACTAGGTCCGTCATCTAAACTCAACCATCCAGATGCTATGGCAGATATCCAAGGTTACTGAAATCTTTTGATGAAAGTTGAAACAAAATATTTTGATAAGAAAGCCTATATGATACAAGTGATGGCACACCATCAACCTGATGCTACAATGACAATGTTCTGGGCATGTTCTAGGTATAGGAAAGTATAGAACTTCAGTTTTGCAGTACTGCCCTTAAATTTGCTGGTACCCTTTAAAATGATATTTTACGATAAAATAAAAGCTATATTAAATGGCATGGTGATTTTTTGTAATTACCTTTTTGGATAAGCTGAAAACTGATTCACAGAGGTGATCATTTTATAAGTACATGAATAACCCGGAATCATATGTGGATCCAGGTGTTTCTTTGGAGCCCTTGTATATAATTTACATGATTAACTGAATGATTTGAATGTGGTGTACAGCTTATGTTGTGTAAAATGAGTAAACTTTAGGTCACATGACATGCAGATGTGATATGACTTAAAAAGCATGTGATGTGCCTTTAACGAGTATGTCTTTCTCTTAAGGTAACACATGAGATGCAGTTGTGGTCCTAGTTCAGATTTAAAGGCGAAATTTGTATGCTGTTGCTCTGTGGTGTGTGCTGCTGATCTGTCATGTTTATAATTGTATTCATTCATTGGCAGCTCCTCTGACTGGAATCTCCCTTCCCTGTGAAGGCTGTGTATGCAATCATAACTATGAAAATACCATTAGCCAGATCATCTTATTACCCTGGCCACTTAATACACTCACAGGCATTCGCCCTGCACAATGATGGCAGGTTGCTTGCGTTGAGGTGTACCTGTGGAATAGTAGGCCATGTAAACAAGTTTCACAGGACACATGATTAATGTCATAATTTCTCCATTACCCTTGTTACAGTATCTTTTGTGATGTTTGTATTAGTTTTGAAAAGAAAAGAAAATATCTAATGTAATTTTAAATACCACTACATGGTATTAAATCAGCACACATTGTAGGCACTAATGAGAATAGTGGGGTGTGATAGGAAGAGATTCTGGGAGATGGGGACTCTAGAACATAAGAACTATTAAAACGAGAAGAGGCCATTCGGCCCATCAGGCTCACTTGGAGAGAACTTAACTAATAGCTGAGAGTTGTTAAAATCTTATCTAGCTCTGATTTAAAGGAACCCAAGGATTCAGCATGCACTACGTTATCAGGAAGACTATTCCATACTCTACAGTAACTACACGCTGCGTAAGGAAGTGCTACCTTAAATCCAGTTTGAAATGTCCTCCCACTAATTTCCACCTATGGCTCTACCTGAAGAACAACAAGAGTGTGACAGTATGTGACCTATATGTTCCTTTAACATATATTGGTACAAACAATAAAATGTACTCCTTTTAAAAAAATGACAAAAGACTGGCTTATCGCGAGTTTCTCAAAGCCTTCCCCTGGTCCCTCAGCCCAGCTGGTGACTTTCCAATGCAGTCGCATCTTTGGTCCAAGCAGAACTTCAGAGTCAATGTGTTTTAAGAATATAATACTCAAATTACATACAAAGGAGGAGGAAAAAGCGAAACAGCACACACATTTCACATGCTTGCAAAGCTGCATGTCTCCTTTTCCACAGAAAGTGATTATAGTAACACATTGTTTACAGGTTGGTACCTTTTGTCTGGCACCATCATAGTTGCTCCATGTTTTGGCCAGTTGGTTGTATTCTTTGTGCAGTGGGGATACACAGTGGCTTTTATGTGCACTGACTCGAATCACTGAACAGAAGAGCAAAAGAGAAAGAAATACTTTATTCTCCCCCCATTCTAGGTTCTTTTGACTTCTGGTGGATTCTTCTTGCTACCTCATGTATGGAGTCTTTTCAGAAGCTTAGCCGGTGATTCTTAGCAGAAAAAAATTGTCTGACAAGGCCTTACGCCTTCAGGATCAGGTTATAAAATGATGTTGGTCATTTACAATCATCTCCCTTTTTGTTATTAATAATCAGTTGTGCTTAATTTTAATAGCTTGTTGCTGAGTGTCCTTCATATTATAAATGCCAAAAAGCAAACCATAAAAACAGTCTCTTTTCTAGGATTTTCTATGCTTTTAGCTTACCCTCTTTTTTCCTCTTTTTACACTCCTCTTCCTCATGTCAATCAGGTGTAAATTCCTCATGTCAATCAGGTGTAAATTTGCTCACCCCCAAATTGACATTGTCATTTAAAAAAGTGTGATTGATAATGAAACAGTAGGCAATAATGAAATTCATTGTCATGGCAGAGTCACTTTCACTGAAAGGTTCTGCTGCCCCAATCCCAGCAGTCCAAAATGACCTTATACAGTTCAGGACTACATGCCACTTCCCATCGTGTCCATATTATTGTCCATGTTTTACTGTAAGTCCTCAGAACCCACATTTTTTTGGGACATGTATGCAGATATCAAGCCAAAACATGTAGCATGTGTAGGTGGTTGGTCCAAATCCCATATCCTCAAACAACATCTCTCAGAGAGATCTGCAAAACGTGGTTCGCCACACAGCTCACAATCAATGACACCAGATTTGTTTAAAACTAATAAAGCTGGCTAAGCAGGTCAGGAATTTTGCAGAGAACCACCAGCAATCTTTCCACAGTGCCGCAGACAGTCAGAGATGTGGCCTTAAATGCTGGACTCTTCCAGGCCACCTTCTTGTCCACCTTTTCCCTCCCTTCTCCTCTCATCAGAGAGAACTTGCTCCCATAATAAATTGCTGGCCAGAGCGAGAAGGTCTCCAGACTGGAATGCCCTTTCACTCTTTGGCAGAATTCCTATAAGCTTGAGCAAGGCTGGCCAATCTTATACATAAAGAGTTGGTGTGTATGCAGGTTGTTGGGGTAACCTTTAGGTGAGCTGTTCAATCAGAGGTTTGAGGACACTTCAAGCCACTCCGCCCTCTAATTAGTAATCTAATTAAGGAATTGCACTGAAAACCCTCATACCGACCAGCCCCTTGCAGATAAGATTTCCCACCTCTGAGTTACAGGGTCGCAAACGGAATTCATGGTAATTTATGTCAAAAATTTCAAGGAGGGATTATCACACACGGCCTACTGCCAGGCTAACCAGGGATCAGATTTTCTCCTGTCAGGTACTCAAGTAAGTTTTTTCCCCCACCAAATGAGATATTTTGGGTAGCACAGTGACTCAAAGAAAAGCATTGTTGCCAAAGAAATCCGGTGTTGGGGGTGTTAAATCGCACCGTTGTTCTGTGTGTATGGAGATTGCGCAGTCTCTGTCTGTCACACACAATAGTCCAGATACATGCAGTTGTTGGTGTTTCTAACTTGCTAGTAGTGACAGACTATGAGTGAGTGTCCTGCCTTGCCTGGGATAGACTCTGGACCTCATTGCGACTCTGACAAGAATAAACGTTTGAAAAATACCATTTTACAAGAGTTCTTAAACTGTTATCTGTTTTCATTTCTTCAGTAAGAATCTCCATGTCGGTGAAACCAAGAAGGTTTATCCTTGTTTCCTGGTCAGCTATTGCTGTCAAATATTTAAATTTCCCAGGTAGACTTGCATTGTAATGGGATGTCTTGATTGCTGGTATTTTCTAAGCAACTCTACTGAAATTTATATTAGGGTAAGAATACTGTAATTATGATATGCACTGTGAATATACCACTAGCACTTTTTACACATTTTACAGTCTGACATCTCCAGGAAAGGTTTCTATATTATTTCAAGTGTAAAGAAGGTTAATTTTTATTTATAAATATCATTTGTTACCAATGGAACCAGACGTACAGAGGAATACAGTGAAGTACAGTGCCCACTGAAATACTTCATTGCTCTTGGCCATTTTCTTCACCGTCAGGGAGCATGAGTGAGGAATTTTACGGTGATAAGGGAGCTACTCTTGTAGACATTATACCCAGCAACCTTGAGATAACGTGCACAATCTAGGTTTGTTATTTTCCTGCAGAAGACTGCCTACCCAATCTGTAGGTCCTCCCAGCACCAGCCTAAGTCAATATATACATACACCCCCTACAAGTTAAACTCTGCACTATTATTTAGGTGCATAGTGGTGACAGTGGATATGCACGTGTCATAGCAATAACCCGATAAGTAGTTTGTGCTCTTCTTAGTTTTTGTTTCTGTTTTCGAGACCTATGCCTCACTTTGCCATGTCATCAGCAGCATGTCTATTTCGAATCCTCTTGCAACGCAACAAAGTTGTTGGACATTTAACGAAGTATGACAGCTGAAGCAGATTTCTGTATGGGCATGGTGCTGTCATGGTTACAGTAAAACGCTGAGGCTAACAGGATGCATGTGGAATGACAATAACAGCAAATATATAAATATATACTCAACCATGATTTTGTTACTTTAGGTTTATGTTCCTGCTGATATTAAGCTGCATTCACTGATTACTCATTTATGCAGGAGAAACTGGACTGTAAAGGGTTACAGGGACATTGCTTTGATAGGCTGAATTATTTTGGTATTTAGTGTCTGACCAAAGGTCTAAGTCCTAGGCCTGAAGCACTGATGTTGTATCAATAACTTACAGCGATTTCCTTGCTTTTATAATTTCCGTTAAATAATATTACTTAGAATAAAGGATTATTATTACGCATTGATTTATTGCAGTGATTTGCCCGGCCGGCACTACATGTGTTTTTACAGAGAATTAATCAGCACCCTTCAGATTCGAGAACTCCACAGTACCCTTGTATAATATTAATTAACTCTAATTAGTAAGTTAATATCACATGACTCATCCAAATGGTTTGTACCTCCAGGCTTTGAATATGATCCAAAAGAAGGTGTAATGATAGTGATATATTGGTTAGATGGCTACATTATCAGCCTGATTCATCTGCATCATCTTGAGTAATTGATTTAACAACCATAAATGTCCCTGTATAGTAATAATTTAAATGGAGGAATAGAACTTACAGGTTGATATCACTCAGACTGTCCTAAGACAGCCATGACAACTTCATAAGCTATAAGGGACAAACAAACTGAGAAGTATGCAGCCTCTTCACGCAGATGTCAGGAGGGCTGCTCTACATCTTACATCTGTCATATGTTTTTGATATGTGTTCACCCGCCCATTCCCCTGTAAAAGTCATAGTAAACAGTTGATCAGGGCTGCTAAATGAGCAGTTACTGTAGGGCAACTTGGAGCTCCAGGGCAAACCACATTGAAGCACCTGTGTTTTTCATCTGTGGGAGCATCTGCCTGCACCACTAAAATGTTGCAGAAAAAAATAGCTAGACTGATAAAAAAAAGTGATTCTTCACACACGGTAGCATGCTGAAAAGCGACCTATGTCTGCCTGCCGCGTTAGCTGCCACTCACATCAAGCTGCAATTATTTTAGTCTGTTTTAACGGAGCACTGGCAAGCCGAGATGTGTTTTACTGTCTGGAAGCAATTTGAGGCTGCCTCTGTACAGCAGTAAGCCCCTCTGCCTGCAGCTGTTTCATTAGCGTTTGCTCCTCTTGCTTTTCCAAATGTTAAACAGACACACCTGGTAAGGTCATGTGGACAGAGGGCACATGAGTCTGAGTGCGGCCAGTAAGAGTGCTGGGCCAATGCCTCGCTTCACATGGAATGATCCAGAGCTGATTTTAGTCAGGGACAAACTCATTAAATAGATTTCTGGAGCAATTGAAGAAATTGTTCTTTATCCCCTTTCATCTTACCTCCAAAGAATAATGCTTTGTTCTGAAGGCATTCTCTATGCTGCGTCTGTTTTATGGTGTTGCCTTTGAAACATTACGAGTTGTTTTTGTGGATGTAACTACAGAAACATTTATTTAGCTTGTTAGTTTATGGTTGAATGCCCACTTACACCAAATTAAGGTTCTTGTTTTGCTTCATAATACTGACAATAATTCCAAAAACAAAGATCCATTTGCAGCTGACACGTTCTTGCGTGTCAGATACTTGGTTCATAAATATTAAAGACTGTCTGTACATTTGAGAGCGATAAGGATTAATGAGGATTTTCCATTGATCTGTACAATGGGCTGTCCAAGCGGCTGTCACTGCAGCGCATGGCAGTCCGACTGGTAAATGTGACTAGCAAGTGTAGCATTTTGCTGTTTAAATGCTAAAATGTTCTTATCAACTATTACAAAGGGCAAATTTATTCACAACAAAACAGGAAAAGTACTGGGATTTGTACCTTGTTCAAGGGACACACCATTCAGCAATTGTATTTCAAAATGCCTTTTCTTTAATGTTGAAAGAAATAATTCTCTACATTTGAAATGGATATCAATAAGCTCTCCCACATGTCTGTATCATATGGCTTTTCAAGCTGGACCACAGCCTCTGGTGAGCAGCAGGACAGTGCTGACCTGGCCGTGCAGGGTTACGCTGGTGGACGGCATTCCGAATCCCGGTGGGACCGCTGTCCTGCTACTGCCTCATGCAGCAGGGGCCAAGGGCCAAATGTCAAACTGATTTGCCCATTTAGGAAGGTGGGGCACACAAAACCACAGCTGAGGGCAGAGGGACCCTGGAGACACATAGGAGCTCTGTATTTCTCTCAAAGCCAATGAAAAGCATGCACAGACAATAAGGTCTGAAATGCTCTTGCTTTACTTTTACTTGCTATGAAATTTGAAATTTGGAAGTATATCACAGCACTGTGGTCAATTAATTGTCCTCTCTTTAGTATTCATCAGATGTGTGAACCCTGATATGCATTATTTAAGTACTGTAGAAAAATAAAACCTACAAACTTTATTACTGCTAGATTATTTTGAAGACATAGAAAGTATTGGAGAACATTAATGTTTTGTGCAATGAGTAAAGCATACAAGATCATTCTGCATAACTCAAGCTGTGGATGGTAAAACGACCCCCAGGCTAGCTGGATTATTGGCAGTGTAGACAATATTGTTTGAGATCCACAAGATTTTCTATAGGTAAAGTCAACAAAATCAGCCCATAGGCACTCTGTGCTGGAAGATTCTAATCTTCTTGTATTATGGGAAATATAAATGATTCTAGCAACGGAAAAATTGCATCACAGTTTTTTTTTCCCAGACATGTACAGTAAGACGTATTTGTGCACCACTTAAGACAATAAGTATTTGATGTGTAGTTGTTCACTGTGGTTCTATAGGTAATAGATTTATTATTAATAATAATTTCTTTTTATTATGAAGATTAGTAGGCAGTATCAATTGAATTTAAATGATTACATACAGTATTTCATAAGAAAATATGCTTCAGCAAATATCCTACCAGCAGCCTATTGCACTGGATAAAAAACAATGGTCTTATTGTCAGAAGGAAACCATAATAGTCTTGAGGTAAAAAAAAAAATGAGTTTGTTTCTTGGCATCCTGTAAAGACAGGAAAATCCCTCATTTGGGATGTGTTTCTGCAGTGAAAAGCTCTCTTGGAGTACTCTGATGATGCCCTTAATTAATGAGTACATCAGGAGTATCACTGTTCACCCATATGCCCTTCCGTTCGTCTGCAGGGATATGGCATTATTACTTGATACAAAATAATCTAGAGAATAATGTTGATACAAAAGCAACCTACTGTAAACCATACTAGTGTTGTTAAATAAAAAAGCATGTTCATTATGCAATCATCCTGGTTCTTCATTATGTGTAAAATTTTCATTAAAAATGAAACACACACACACACAATATATACATATATATATCAGTTCGTACCAGTTGCCCTATGCTGGGTCCCAGGACAAAGGGCTGAACGGTAAAGCATAACTGAGGATAGAGTGCCAGCCAGTTGTGGGACACAGACGCCATTGTCACATGCACCATAGTCACACATGCCATCGTCACACACGCCATCATCGCACGCACCATCGTCACACATGCCATTGTCACATACGCCATTATCACACACACCATTGTCGCACATGCCATCTTCACACACACTATCGTCACACACGCCATCTTCACACATGCCATTATCACACACGCCATCTTCACACATGCCATTATCACACACACCATCTTCACACACGCCATTATCACACACACCATCGTCACACATGCCATTATCACACACACCATCGTCACACACGCCATTTTCACACACGCCATTGTCACATGTGCCATTATCACACACACCATCGTCACACGCGCCATCATTACACACGCCATCTTCACACACGCCATTGGCACATGTGCCATTGTCACACACACCATCTTCACACACGGCATTGGCACATGTGCCATTGTCGCACGCGCCATCGTTACACACGCCATCTTCACACACGCCATCGTCACATGTGCCATTGTCACACACGCCATCGTCACATGTGCCATTGTCACACATGCCATCGTCACACTCTACATTCTATACTCCAAAACCCTTGATTTCAGAACAAGATGTAGGATGAGCTGAAATCCACATACTATAGCCCATAGAGGGTATGTTGCAAATATTTAAACACAATTAATACAAGACAAAAAACTGCTTTTTAAAGGGTAGATTAGCTTAGCACTACAATATAGAGAGGTCAGCTACCATGTTTGCTTGCTAGGCTATAAAAGACAATTGGTACATCTGGTTGCTGTCAGTCTACAGAAGAAAGCTACTACATTTTTTCAGTTTTTAACCTGCTTGTTTGTGAACTACCAGACATTCCAGTGTGGCACAGAAGAAAGCTTCCCGCTGAGCTCTCTGATGAGGACTTCTGGCCAAACTGCTCAGCAGCTGAGTCTGACGCCATCCAAACATTTCTCTCCCACGCAATGTCAGAGTGATGTTGACAATTAAGGGCCAAAGTAGGGGCATTTGAAAACACTGTTGCTGATTATCCGTCAGAGGTTTTTAGGTTGCCAGAATCTTCGTGCAGCATCTGTTCAAAAGAAGTGCAGACTAGGTGTGCCTAAGATGAAAAAGTACACGCAATGCCAATGATATTTTATTTATCTTTTGCAGAATTGCATGAGTATTTTTTCATATGCCATGTTACTGGTGCATAAGGCACTCACCAATTTAGGCAAGAGTGAAGCTTTGGGTCAGAGCACAGGGTCAGAGGTCATATTCAGCACCTATCAAGCAGAAGTACTGCCTGGGATATACTGAGAAGGTTTAAGACCCTTGCTTAAGGGCCCAACAGTGACATGTTACATTGCCAGCCATGGGATTCAAACTGATGACCTGGGATTCAAACTGATGGCACAGTCCTGAACTTCACACTGACTGAGCCCCCCCGAAAAAAGTACAAGGAATAGTCTTCCATAACCACTTATTCAGTGCAGAATTATAGTGGGCTGGTAGGTCCAATGTTAAAGCTACCATTATGACAAACTTAAAACCAATCAGTAAGGCCTATTTATGGTAGTGAATAATAATTCTTGTAAAGTCTGTGGTAAGTTCTGCTGTAACTATAAAAACTATAACTAGTAACACTCTACATTAATAGCACCCTCATAATGCATTCGTTACTCAAAGCAGCATGTACTGTAAGTATATAGTAACTTGTCTTAAAGCGTCGCATTAATACTACAATGCTTTCAATTAACATGACAGCTTTAATATACTGTACATTAATAAACCTTATAATTGTATAATCATATAATGTTTGTTATTAATGTAGGCATATACTAAATCTGTTAATGTATGTTATGATGTTAAGGTGTACTTGCATGCTGCTTATGAAGTTTTATGAATTAATTCTAAAGGAATTAATAACGTGCATTTAATGTAAAGCATGACCCAATAACTATATAACCAGTTCCTTAAACTGGCTGTTTGGAAGAGATCAAAGTCTGTTTCATCATGGAAATTTAATCTGCAACATCAAGTGTATAAAGATGTAATTAATATGGAATATGTGATTTCATTATATTCGTCATTATAAGTAAATTTCTTGTAAAATTCTGTGTGTATTTTTAATCTAGAAATACTATAATCAAATAATATTTTCTGTAATTCTATTACATAAAGTTTGTGTAGTTATATAAGTGTCTACAATTGCTATACTGTTTTAGCTGATTCCTTGACTTCTGTAACTCAGCCCTTGTTATTATAGGTCATCTCCTTAACCTTTCTCATGTTCCTCCTATAGTATACTCTTATAACGTGTTTTTACAAACTTTTGAAGTATCACACAGTTAACCTTTACTTAATTCACTTTGTTGCCTCTTTAAGAAGAATCATTTGACAACAGCCTTGTGAAAGTGTATTTGTACTTTGTTCACATGGAAACATTCAGTAGGAATTGTTCTGCAGTTAAAATCAGAGATAAACACGCAATCAGAGGAGTGCTTATCCTGATGAGAAATTACAGATTAGTCTGAGAAGTCCCATCACAGCCAAAGTCCTGCAATGCTAAAGAACTCTTTGTACGATTCTCCCTTTTGTTTCTTTTCTGAATGATGAATGAAGGTGTGCTTCATTGTCAGATGAAGCTGAAATAAGGTTTGAGTTCCACCTAGTGAAAATGAGTCCAGCCCTCTCTTCGCAACATCATGGACAGTGGCCCTCTCTCCCTTGGTCAGCTCCTGCACACGCCATATTTAAAAGATACTGATTAGAAAACAAGATCTCTAGACTGTTCTGAACAAGACATATTTCCATATTCCATAATATCAATATAACCTCCAAAATGCCACTCTCTCGTTTCATTCTGTCACATCTCCGGCTATACTGCCACCATCTCTCTTAGCTATCAGAGCCCTCATAACAGCTCGCCGCTCGCTTTCATCAGAAGGGTGACATCTGTCATGCTACCTCAGGCACAAACTGTATGGAAATGGACCACAGCTGAACAAAGGAATTTCCCATAAAGTAATAGCTACAGCTGTCTGTTTTTAAGAACTTTTAGTTGGAAGTAAGCCAATAGTTAACGTGATGCCCCCCACCATTCTCAAGCTATTGATTTAAACTGCTATTTTGCCTCAGTACCCAGCTATGGTTTCTAACCCACATCTATAGCTTCTGAATGTAAGCAGGGCCTTAATTGTCTCTGACCCAGAAAAAGGAGCCCCTGTCTTGCTTACTGCTTGCCTGACTTCACTCCTGGCAGGAGCACACTGCTATCAGCTCATGTTCAAACGGTGAGAGGTCCTGCCCCACTTTACCCTCATCCATCTTGTCACTGCTCTTTACGCTCCTTCACTCCGTCAACTGCGCTGTGTCTGAACAGAACTGCTGTTACCCCTGTGGACCCTTAGCTCGCTAGACATCAGGGAAGGTTCTTGAGTTCACCGGGGCACCTGAAGCCCCAGCCAACCCTCAGCCTGGGAAGATCCACCCTCCCAGAAGTCTGCCAGCTTGGCCTCGCTCCAGGGGCCTGACGGCCTGAATGGAAAACACATTGTCTTTGGCACCCATCTGGCCGCCTGGTGATGTGCGCGTTCCCCGTCAGGCACTCCTATACCTGCTGACATGCTACGAGGGGCGAGGTGAGCACCCTAAGCCCCAGGGGCTCCGAGCAGGCCTCATGCAGGCGGCGGGGCGCGGTCTCGGCTCTCTCCGGCTTTTCAGGGAGCTTTCACCTCATGTGTGTCTTAAGAAACTTGGAAGTGTTTTTTTTTTTTTTACTTTGTTGTCTAAAAAGCCAAATGCTGTGGTTGCTTTACTCTGGATCAATCAGTGCTTGAAGTAGGGAAAAACAGGTGTTGGTACTCCCCTTGTTATTCAGTATCAGGTACCGCTACTCCCCATGATATTCAGTACCAGGTGCTAGTACTCACCTTGTTATTCAGTATCAGGTGCCAGTATTCCCCATGATATTTGGTACCAGGTAACGGTATTATCTTTGCTATTCAGTATCAGATGTCGGTACTCCCCATGATATTCATAACCAGGTGCTGATACTCCTCATGTTATTCAGTACCAGGTGCTGGTACTACCCTTGTTATTCATTATCAGGTGTTGGTACTCCCCTCGTTATTCAGTACCAGATACCGGTACTCTCCTTGTTAATTAGTAGCAGCAGATATTTAGAGGTGCTGGTACTCTGAAGAGAAAAACTATAACATGAATATTAAAGTCAAATGATATTAGGAACATTTTATTATTTTAACCTTGGTGTATGTCCTCACTTTTTTGAATTAATCAACATACATACAAAACATTAAGTACATTATTGATTAAAATGGGTTTTATGCAAACAGATTACATTATTTTTCATGGCAAACCTCATATATTGTAACATTCCGGTCAATGTTAAGATATAGATTGGCCTGTGACTCAATGCTGCCACTTAACTTTGCATACCTTGTTTTGTGAATAATTTCAATAAACCAGAGAAACATACATACATTTAAATTAAAATGGTATGTACAGTACTTCTAAGTACCAAGCCATATTTATTGTTCCAGTTAATGAATGACATTGTAGTTTTCCAGTCAAGAAAGGTCATGCAGAACATAAATGACTGTGAAATGCGTTGAACTGCCTGAACTATGGATTATTAATTAGAAATGTTCAAGGAACACCCAGGATAATCCCAGGCCATCATAGGTTACACCCAGCCACACTCACACAGGGAAATTACAGTCACCAGGTTACCTAAGTGTATGTTGTTGTACTGCAGGAGGAACATGCAAACTCCTGCCATTTCTCCAGTGCTGTTTAACGCATAAATGAGACATACTGTGAGCTATCTGAGAGTGAGTGCGTTGCGGCCGGAGGTGTTTGCAGGCACTGCTGCTCCAGCTGTGTGACAGCAGCCCATCGGGCCTTTGAATGCTACTTTGTGAGATACCTCACCGAGATTAAAGACGCCAGTGTGTAGGGTCTGGGAATGACAGCAGACAGTCTGAAGTATATCATCTCCAAAACAATGTCACTATTGACAAACCTCAGGCCATGAGGGCTCTTTTGCAAAGCTCTTCAAAGTGCTTTTCCCCGCCCCCAGAAGTAAGCAAAACAAAGCACCTGGCATAACGCGATCCATTCGGGGGCATCGGAGCCGGGCATTATCTCCTGCTGACTTTTTTTACATTTCAGCTCATGTCAAGCCAGTGGGCTTTATCAGGCTCCCGCCGCAGGGCGGTCTATGTCTCCTACAATCTTCCTGAGAATGGCCTGCCAACTTCCGGAGCCCTACCTGCATGCTGTGGGATCTGGCCACCTCACCGGCAGGCCTTGTTTTGGTTATGCCACCATTTCACTAAATACCCATGAAGATCATATAGATGTGGCACTGAAGAGGACTTCACGCCAATAGATAGGGTTTCATGATATAGCTTTACATGTTACTTTCCATGGGACACAAATCCATTCATTGATTAAAGTATAATTCAAAAACCTTACGATATTCACATTGAAAGTAGAAAATTTAGTGCATATACTAATGGTACATGCTGCCAGTGTTATACCATAGATTCATAATGTGTTTGAGCACGAGGTGAACGTTTCAGGTCTACATAGTATAAATCCAAAACAAGATTTTGTTTCAACCAGCCAGTTGGGTATAAAGAGTTACAGTCACAGAATACTTAACTGGCTGGTTGAATCAAAATCTTGGTCAGTATTTGTACTCTGTGGACCTGAAATCTCCACCTCTGTTGAGGACACAATCCATCAACCAGACTAATGAATTCTTCCCTCCTATGGTGATATGGAATCCATCAAAAAAACACCTTTCAAGCTACACAGAGCACAATGTGCCATCTGCAGAAATGTGGGCATGGCTCAATGGGTACCTCTGTTGTCTCCCTCTTCCACTGCCCCGGTTTATGTGAGTTTGCATGGACTCCTGTAGGCATATAATGATATATCGTATGATGGCATATCATGGTGCATTTTTATGATGATTTGAATCATAGAAATAAAAAAACATACTGAAAAATAGCTCAAATTATTATTAGTGTGAGGATCCTGGGTACGTGCAAGGCGCAGACAACCAGGATTCACAAGAACGGGGTTTATTCACGTCTGACAGGACATAAACACTTTTATGCCGCGTCTGCCGGAGAGACGCAGACGCAGACCTAAATACAGACAAGATAAATCACGGGACCGGCGTGCGGCAGCGCCACACAGGTGGAAACAATCGGAAAACACAAGAGGTAACGAGGTGGGCGTGGCACACGAAGGGCTGGAACAGGACGGACAAGGACGTGGTATGTGACAATTAGGTTGAATATGTTTTTTTTCGTAGCTGTAATTGCATTGTTTAGACAGCAGAAAGTGCAATTTACCTGCCCTCCTACCAGCCACCAACTAATGCAACCTACAGAAATTCCACTAATGCCAAAATGGTTATTAAAAAAATAAATATAAACTTTTTTCATAAAAAATAGCATTCTTTTTAAATAAAAGAAATATTTTAGTTTATAGGCTACTATATTTTATGCCAATCTTTACAAATGTTTGTCAATAATCATTATGGTCATTAAGAAAACATTTATTAAGAACTTTGTTTTCTCAAATTTAGCAAAATTAATATTTACCTTGATAAAGAATATTGTCATTTTTTGTAATAAATAAAAGAAAAATCCAAAATATTGTGAGAATATTGAATTATGAACCCAGTATCTTGAATTGAATTAAATTGTTACTTGGGTGAATCATTATATACCTAGACTCATATTTTGTGGTTTCTTTCTGTAACCCAAAGGAATGCATATTGGCTAAGGAGAAACTGGAAACTGCCCGTGGCATGTGTCCTGTGCTGAACTGGGATACACTGAGCAGATAGAAGATGGATGGATATTTTAACCTTGACGATAATTTAATCAATTAATTAAATGATTAGCATCCAAAATGATCAAAATAAATTTCACATTATTTTCCATTCTTGTGTTTTCTATTAAAAATTGTACATTTTCTATTAGTTTTAGTAAGATTCTCTGCTTTTCTTGGCATAGCATTCTGTGTTAGCTCCTAAGTATGGCCCAGTTTCACAGAACCCAGCCCTGGTGCTCACTACAATCACAACACTCAAAAGAAACAAAAACATATGTTTCTGCAGTGTTGAAGAACCTTGAGAAATATCATGTATAAGATAATGTTGTCATTGGTATGGTGATTTGCATTTATGTTCTAATTGCTAAGTAATATTAAGACAGAAGAGATAAAAATGTTCATTTAAGTAAATATGCAAAACATAATTACTACTACACAGTCTATTCTTGGTTCCTTTTGTGATTATTGAATCACTGTACAGTGAGATGACGCATATGGTAGCTTATCTTATTGTCTGAGATGCATGTATGAGTCTACAATGAATCTCTGGCTCATTTGCAAACAAAAACAGAACAGTTTTGTCCTTGTCTGGACTACTGAGTGACAGTGACTATGCGGCTCCATTATTGATAGGGCAGCAGGTGACTGAATCAGATTAAGACAAATCTCACTGTGTATGAAGGCTTCATTCCATCAGTATGACATTAGCTAAGGATCGGCGAATTAAAGGCATGCTGTTTTGCTTTTTAATCTCTTCCTTTCTTCACCTCAATCCCCCCTTTTCCTCTTCCTTTTCCTCTATAGCACTTTCTTTCTTTCTGATTACTTACTTCTCTGACATCTTGACCTTGCCAAGAGCAGCAGGAAATATCTTGCATGTTTTGTAGGTTGACAGTGCCATCAATGAGATAAGTGGCAGCCTTATGGACCATGAGATAAGTCACTGCACAGGGGTAGGAAGCAAAAAGATTCAGCTCTGTAACTATCTGTTGCTTTAGTTTTTCCAGTAACTAGGATTTATGCAACTTAATCAATCTTCACACAGTCTAATTATTTCACGGTTATTGCAGGGTTTGCAAATAAGCAACAAAAATAACACAATAGTGCAAAACACATGGAGAAAAAAAAAATGCTTATTATTATGTGGCATAAGAAACACAAGCATCCTACTGTAACGTGCTGGAGCTTCAATCCAATCCACTCCTTCCCAGTGTACCAATACAAGGGGCTGTAGCTGGAGAAGCACCACCTGAATCAGGCTAAATCTGCCCAAGCAAAACCACCCAAATCAGGCTAAATCTGACCAAGCAAAGCTACCCGAATCAGACTAAATCTGCCCAAGCAAAATCATCCAAATCAGGCTAATGCTGACCAAGCAAAACCACCCGAATCAGGCTAAATCTGCCCAAGCAAAATCATCCAAATCAGGCTAATGCTGCCTGCGCAAGCAACCAACCCAATTCAAGCTGATGCTGCCCTAGCAACACCACTCGAATCAGGCTAAATCTGCCCAAGCAAAACCACCTGAATCAGTCTAATACTGCCCAAGCGAGTCAGAATAAAGCAGAGCACTTGCATCTCAGCTGCAGAGGCTCTGAAACAGTAAATGAGCACTGGGTATGTTTTGACTAAGGTCTGGTGCTGGATATTGTTGATAACACAGCACAGAGTTCTACTCTTCTAGTTCACACAAGGTTAGAAACTCCTGAGTTTATAGACACCATTTAAACACAGTAACCCCAGTCTATCTCCTGAAACATTATGCATTTATTTTCTGAATTCCTGTTGCCCCTTTTAATTCTAGCTTCAAATTCACCCAATATGTTAGCTAGGTCGCCTTTTTACCTGTATCAGCATTTCATTTAATTAAAAAATAAATATTTTTAGACTTATGGCAAAGTGTAATTATACCTAGTTTATTATGGCCATTACTGCTGTTGATTCTTAACTAATTTAGACTGTGGAGTATTGCCTCCCCCTAGTGGCTATATTAATTATGTGCAGCATTTTCCCGGGTACCGATTTGTGAGGTAGGACTGGAGCCAGAAGAGAGCAGAGCCGGTGATGTTCAGTGAGTTTTTGAGGCGGGACAGGA
>JABFDZ020000054.1:10199912-10211461 GCA_019775955.2 Pollimyrus isidori | reverse complement strand
GCAGTGTTTGAATGTGAGCTCCATGCTGTTTTTTCCCTCTCTTTTTGCCCTATTACCAATCATTTGAATATAGTTTCTTAGATTTATAGTTTTTTTGTTTTTGTTCTGCATATTTTTGAGTTACTTGATTAATAAATGTTACATATCACCAGTCCTTTTCCTGGACTGAGATTTCACATGTATCAATATTATAATAGTTAAGCTATTTTTACTCTCATGCATGGAAGTGATTTATAAAATATGTAACATGAGATATCATATCCTGAATAGTGTGTGAGTGTGCTCTGTGATTGGTTGATGCTCCGTACTAGGTTATTCTCTGTGTTGCACCCACAGCTTATGGGATATGCTATGGTCCCTCCGCAACTATGAATTTGTGAAGCCAGTTCAAGAAATTGTGTGGATAAATGAATATTATATCCCTGAATTTTCTGTTCAATTGAGAATACAGGTTGCCTTGATTAAATACTTATTCTGTTGATTAAATTTTTTCAGCTATTTCCAGCAATTCCTTTGCCATCAAATTCGAATACAAGATACCTCTGGTGAATATGTCAGAAAATTACACACTCAGGAATGACACTTATGATGAGATCCAGACGTCTCTTAATAACTTGGTGAGAATCCTAATCATTATTTAGGGGATCATATGTATTCCTGTGTTTTCTTCTTGTTTATGGGCTATGGATGCATTGCTTTCTCATTTATAATGAGTGTTTGACCTTGCTACAGTGGGATGCAATAGATACAGTTAAAGTGGCCAAATGCAGATACATCTGCTCTACATCTCCACTCAGCTTGGGGACCAGTCACTAATCAGATGCCAATAAATCAGATGTAGCTCATTTTAGTCAGTTTGGTTCATCTGTGTCTTTTCTTCATTCTCTCTTGGATGCTCAAATCCCAGTTGAACGCAATACTAAACAATCCAGCAGCAAACCACGTGAATTTCCCTAGAGCATTATACAGGTAAGTTGTTAAACCATAACCATATCATAATTAAAAATGAAAAACAAAATTCCCAATCCAATTATTTTTATCATTTGTATCATTACTTTTCTTGTTTGTGTTTCACAGGAGCTTGCAGAATGAGAGTCTGATACTTGTTAACTTTAAGTATGTGTTCCAAATGGGTGATATTAACAATCCCAGCTCTCTCCTTTCGGAGATCCTGAAAGTCTCTGGTATGTTTTGCACAGCAACATTGCCACAAAGCCCCACAGTGCCAATATTGCCAATTTCCAGGCTCAGGCGGTTGTGTAAATTATGCTTTATAATTGAATGCAGTACAACTTGTTTTCCAACAATTACAAATTTGTATCATTTCAAGCCATCGTCGAAACGTTGATACTTTGGTGAAGCTCATTTGTTTTATTGGAAAGATTGTTTCAAACATGACAATAGAAAGGAATATTATTACTGTCTATCACCATCTGATCAAATTGCTCAAAATCCCAATTAATAATAAGTGTATTTCTTTCAGGTTTGGCTGATAACACTGCATCGATAACAATATATCCACCCAGCCAAAGCATTTTGCTCACCACTCCTGGGGCGAACATCACTCCTGTGCGAGGTGGCTTCCCAGTATGGGCTTTGGCCATTATCATCCCATGTGTAATCTTCGTCCTGCTCTTTCCCTTCTGGATTCTACTTTTTGTAAGTTTTACAAAGTCTGTATGTGCATTTAAACATAACAAATAATATATCAATTTATTGATTTATTACATGTGTGGTTATAGACAATTTAATAACCCTTCTGACCAATCAGATATGAGAATTCAGACACATATATGGAATATAATAATATTAATTTTATTTACGAAGAGCATGTCTAATGTTTCCATTTGTGAGTTCAATGTTGTGATTACTTTTCTATACTTGATAGTGTAATAAACGCCTAACATCGGTACCCTTCAATCCCTCGCAGTGCCTGTTCGTCGGCTGCTGTGCGGCCCTTCGGAGACACTGGCACAGAAGGCGATTTTCCACTCTTCAGTACAGACTACACAACAATTAGACACAACGTGTATTATAACCCCTTACGATTTTTAAGTCCATTTTTTTAAAATTATTTGATGCATGTAACAGGGAGAATGATCTTTGTGGTTCTTTTTTATCTTTAAATAATTATATATACATTTGCTCTATATTTTTCAACTTTAACAAAAGGAGTTGTTGATAACACTGATTCTGCAATAGACATAAATAAACATAACATAAATATTTTGATTTCGATGGATTTAATTTATGATGAATGACATGAAATTGTGTAAAATTAACATGGAATTGTGTTACTTATATTAATATTTAAGGAAGATGTGTGCTGAATGTTATACTGTTTTTCTTAAATTTGAAACTGCAGCAACCTTAATTATGTATTACAAAAATATATGGCTTTCTATATCATAAAATGTAAGATAATCAATCAATTTATAACACCATAAATGTTTGGTTTATATAAATATAATATATTAATATTAAATAATATTGTTGGTTACTTTTTGTGTTCATTGATTTGACTGGCTGATGCTAGCGTTTCACGCTGCCAGTGTATTGTCAGTACAGATGTTCCTCTACTCATAACTTGAAATGTTCGTAAGTCGATATTCTACATCATTTTAAGGCTACTCAAGTCTGCATGCATAATATTTCATAATAAAAACAAGTCAAGAGAGCAAGTCTACCGATACGCAAGTACAAAGAACTGGTGTGCTGGGAGTACGCATATTGCACTGCTGCACGGCAGGAGTTGCGGCCAGAATTCATATTAAGTGGAATTGGCACGCAGAACAAAATTTGATTTTACAGACAGGAACCAGAAGCCTTATAGTCCTCTTTGTTCGTATGTCTAAAAGTTTGCAAGTTGAAAGTTCATAAGTAGAGGAGCATCTATATATTACAATTGTTAACTTGGCATTTATATAATTGTTCCTCAGACTGCTTCTACAATCATTTACTAAAGAGTGGGTTGCTCTCAGGAGCTCAATGAACTCAAGTATGGTACCATGGTAGGATGCTACCTGTGCTATAAGTCCATTTGTGAAACTTCCTCATTACTAAATATTTCACGGTCAACTGTTAGTAGTGTTTTAACAAAGTGGAAGCAATTGTGAACAACAGCAACTCAGCTACAAAGTGGTAGGTCACATAAAATTACAGAGCAGGGAGAATGCATGCTGAGGCATACAGTGTACAGAAGTTGCCAACTATCTGCAGAGTCAACAGCTACAGAACTTCAAACTTTGTGTTGATAGATTTCTTCAGGTTCTTTTAGTTGAATGATGAGGCAGGTTCCTTAAGCGTAAGCAGTTTATTAAAACAGAATGAAGATGTTATAAAAAGATGTTCCACATAGGCGGTTCAGTGTCTGTCTTTGTCTGTCTCTGCCCCCACTATGTCAAGCAGGCCCTTTATCTATGGTCTTTGAACACACTCTTGGAGCCAGAGGGTCAAATGGTCGTGGTGAAAGTTGTATGCGATAGGCAAAGAACATAATAAGCAAATAACAAAGACAGAAAGAAATGTAAAAATAAGAAATATGAAAACTATAAATGAGTGAACTAAATGAACATAATTGACTAGGCAAATCCCTCAGTGTGGCCTTCAGATTAACTCAAGAAAAGTGTGTACAGAACTTTATGGAATGGGTTTCCATGGTTGAGCAACTGCATCCCAGCCTTATATCACCAAATGCAATGCAAAGCTTTGAATGTGGTGGTATAAAGCACCCCACCACTGGTCTCCAGAGCAGTGGAGATGTGTTCTATGCTGTGACAAATCACAATTCTCTATCTGGCAATCCGATGAATGAGTCTAGGTTTGGGGGTTGCCAGGAGAACAGTACTTGCCTGATTACATTGTGCCAAAAGTAAAGTTAAGTGGAGGGGGGGATTATAGTGTGGGGCTGTTTTTCAGGGGTTCCAGTGAAAGTAAAATTAATTTAAATAACAATACATAATTAATAAAATGCATATCATGTACATGGGGGAGGCATGGTGGTGCAGTGGTGCCTCACACCTCTGGGACCCGGGTTCTGGTCTCCGCCTGGGTTTCATGTGTGTGGAGTTTGCATGTTCTCCCATGTCGTCATGGGGTTTCTTCCGGGTACTCCGGTTTCCCCCCACAGTCCAAAAACATGCTGAGGCTGATTGGAGTTACCAAGTTGACTGCATGTGTGAGTGTGCGCTGTGATGGGCTGGCCCCCTATCCAGGGTTGTTCTCTGCCTTGTGCCCGTTGCTTCCGGGATCGGCTCCAGACCCCCTGGATGGATATTTCATTACATTATTATATGTCTTTCCCTTTCCAGTTTTATAACGGTTAAGCTTCCTGTTCACTCTTGGGCCTTTATTCCTTCCAGTCTTGTTCTGGTTCTGACCCATTCTTCTTATTGCCATAAACTTGCTTTCTCAGTAGGTCTGTAGATAACCTGCTCTCCTGTTTATCCACAGTCATGCATAAGCTGTTCAAGAAGGAGTAACACATTTAATCTAGAAAAGATGGTGCGGATACGAAAACGGTATATCAAGGGTGCCCAACTCTAGTCCTGGAGGGCCCAAGCCCTGTATAGCTTAGCTCAGAGAACAGGATTTGAGATACGATTTTTAATGCGCTATCGGTATTTATGCATTTAACACAAAAACAAAACTTAAAGTACTTAGACTGTCATACCTGTAATCAACGCAGCTGTGAACAATTAAAGAATACGCCCACTCCGCTATTTAAACCTTGCACTGACCCTCTCCATTCCAGCCTCCATGCCTCCTCTTCCTGTGCCTCCAGAACCGTCCCACTCCCGATCCAATCCTGCTGGCTCCTCCCCATGTCTCCCGTCTATGTGTCCCTGGACTGGCTTCCTGACCTACCTTCTCCCAACTTAGCAACTACTTCTGAGCTTTTGGTGGTAACTCACTTTGATCTTAATTTAGCATTATCTGCTGAATAAGTGTTTTTCATGCACTTCAGGTACTGCGGGTGGAGTACGTAGGTAAAGCCAAACGAGGCATATTGCTTGAGGTAGGTTGGTGAGTGCTTCCATTTCAAGGCTGCCTACTAGGATGATGCCTACTATTGAGGGGTTGAGTTGTGGCCATGCTGGGCTTTCAGTTCTGTCTTCATAGCAGAGGATTCCCATTGGAATGTCCACTTAGTCTCCCACAGTAAGACTCTACATAGTGCATGAAACAAGACAAAAAGAGGACATTCAGGTTAACAGCAATTTGTCTACAATCAGCTGTATATAATTATTTAATACTACGATTTTTATAATTCAATGTGATTTTGTTGTAGGTACTGTAAACAAGCTGTTAGAGCCATTCTGTGTGTTCATGTATAGGTGTGTCAGGGACTGAGATGGAAGGCCACGAAGGTCAATTAATCAAAACCCACAGCTAGCCATATAACTTAATCAAACAAACTGACCTTCTCCTGGACAAGACACCATGAGGGCTATATATATACACTGGTTGGCCAAACCACGAGACACAAAAGGGGAAAACCAATAACAAATACCACATATGCATCAATAGAAAAGTCAGTTAATATTTAAATCAAAACAAACAATCAAATTAATTTAACTCAAAACAAATGTACTTAAACAATAAAAAGAGACCAAATACAACTACTCCACCCCCACTGCAAACAACCAGCTGGAGTTGTCCAATTTCCTGTCTTTAGCCCAGCTTCCATGTTGGCCACCTGTTTTGCCGGGAGCAGCCAGGAATCCACCCCTGTACTTCACACACGGCAAATCAAAGAAAACAAAAACTCAATAAATTCTCACCTTATTCCAGTTAGCCAAATGTGTGTGCCTCATCTAGCAAACTGGTTAAATGAGACAAAAGAAATACGTAAACAAAATGTTAAATTAGTAATATATTGTAAAGTAAACTATTGTAAACTAAAACTCAAACATAAACCAAATAACCATAAATGATACTTCCCTTTAAGTTAACTGTGTGGCTGTGGGGGTAGCCGTCACAAGGTATCTTCCATTTTGTGACAATAGGTGCTGTATTGGACAATGTGCTCTGCCAACTTGCATTCGAGGATATGCAAGTCTGAACAGTATGCTTAGGTGCCACAACAAGCTCCATGATATCTTTGAGAAGCATGAGAATTTCCAAAATTTTATTTCCCTCAGAGACACAGTGACAATAAAGAGTGGAAGAAGGCTAATGACAGACATGTTTTTATGACCATTTCCACCAATGGTCCCTTTGGTTGAAAATCTTTTGCCAATTGTCTGAGGCTGATGAGTCTTGTCAGTAAATGTATAATTAAAGGATCTGATTGTCACGCCCCCCTCATTACCTCATGTGAATTCCTGATTGTTCTCAGCTGTTCTGCGTTTCCGTCCCTTAGCTCTGTGTATTTAAGTCCACGTCAGAGTTTGTATCCCCAGTTCCATTATTGTATTGTTATGTGATTTTTGTCCCGTATGCCTCTAAGTCTCCCCATTAAATCCTTTTTTGCCCCTGCCTTTTTGTCCTTGGTCCTCATGCTTTGACGCATGACACCGATTGCCTCATTTAGGACATCTAAAGTACAATACTTCTTGGCAATCAGGTTTGTCAGACACAGAGACACCTCAACTGAGACATGCCTTCCAAGACATCAAGTAAGATGTCCGGAGGGTAACCCTTGACCACATGGAAGTGTGTCAGACGTTTCGTAAAAGGACACAGTCCTTTCATCCCAGAGTTTTGACTTAAGCTAGATTCTTTCATTACCTCTTCCACATGCCTGTCATGACTGACTTTATCTCAGATATAAAAGAAACCAGAGCTTACCTCCTGTTGTCATTTCAGGACGCCATACAGACACTGCAAGATTTGTTTACTCTGAAGCCCTCATGGAATGGGCAACAAGATTATCAGCTGCTGCAAATCACACTGTTCCCTTCACACTTGCACCCACCTGCTCTATATAAAAACCATGCTGTTCTAATGAGACAAGATCTTGAATTAGAGGTGGCAGAACTTTCTCATAACCATGCAGTTTGATTGTGGAGGTGTGGCAGAGTAGAGCAAGCTGAATAGAATTTAGTGGTGATCTGTATTTTGCAGGTATATTAGCAATAACCCAATACACTGCACACATTTTGTGTTTCTGCTTTGATGTTCCCAAAGGATTGGCTACTTCAAAAGTCATCTTGATAAAGAATTAGTGCAACTATGACCTGATAGAAGACGATTTTACTTGAAGTGCTCGCCATCAGCAAATGAACTATATTCATGTGGAACATGCACCTTGTCATGCTTCAGTGGCCGGCATGCGGGGAAGCAGGCAAGTCCAGCCAGTAGTGCACACAAAGAAGGGTTTATTCAAGGTTCAGGGCAGACAGAGACGTATTACACCACTGACAGCACGGAACATCAGTGCAAGATCTGGGGAAGACTGACTCTGACAAGGACTAAATGCACAGGACTAGCAGGAACTAACAAGGAACAGGTGAGAACAATTGGGCAGAAACACGGGGTAACAAGGTGGGTGTGGCACACATGAGGATCATTTGGAGAATTGAGCAGAATCAGGGAGGCCCAGTAATAGGATCCCGGAGGGGTCCCACTGGAGCTCCTCCTCCAAGTCCACCACGGGAGGAGAAGCGAGGATGGTACAATCTGGGACCACCTTGGGAACAGGAGTCATGGGCACCGGAGGGACAGGCAGGGGCGTGGGCAGAGCTGTGGGTGAAGTAGTAACAGGCAGGGCTGCAGGCGGAGCCACGTATATGTTCCCATACAGCAGCGGGCGAAGGCGGGTCCGGAGCAGGCACTTCGGGTGAGGCTGCAGCAGTGGGCAGAGGCGGGTGTGGCGGCCTCAAGCTTCCTCACCTGCTGGAGTAGGTATTGCTGGCCCACCGGGCGATCCCTTCCAGGGCGGTCCGCGCCCTGGCTCGCCATTTCCAGGGACGTCGGATCTTCCGTGACTTCGGGCTAGGAGCGCCAGTACATGAAGCACCCCCCACAGGACTCCCGGAGGGACACGGTCGATGTCCCCAAGATGCTGCAGATGCGTGTCAACCAGGACAGCCCCACAGTCCTGCTGCTCCATGTTTCCTTGGAGATCTTGCATTCTTTCACGCTTCGGCGGCAAGGAAGCAGGCAAGTACAGTGAGTAATGCACACAAGGAGGGGTTTATTCAAGGTTCAGAGACGTACCACACCACTGACAGCACGGAACATCAATGCAAGATCTGGGGAAGACTGACTCTGACAAAGACTAAATGCACAGGACTAGCAGGCACTACCATGGAACAGGTGAGAACAATTGGGCAGAAACACGGGGTAACGAGGTGGGTGTGGCAAAAATGAGGATCGTTCGGAGCAGAACGTGACACACCTTTTCTGACGTTTCTTTATCTAAAATGTCGCTTTTGCTTAACAGTTTCTGTAGCATGTGTTGTATGGGAATATATACAACTGTTTTTCTACATTTTTCAACATATTCTGTAGGCATCACCAGGGGAAACTTATTCATTACTGTACAGTACTGGTTGTGACAGATGTATCCGGCAAAGGTGTTGTATCACTTCTTGTACAGCACTAGCTGGGATATGCAGAATAGTTTGCATTTTCAATAAAAGAGATGCTAGATTATGTTCAAGCAGTTTTCCTAAACCACAACAATCATCGCAGGCTTCTTCCATGACCTCTAGGTCTTCTGTGTCAGATGTTGACAGTTGTTCTATTTCACCTTGATTTTCATAGGCCACTTTATCAAAAGCATACAAGGCTATACTGGAAATTATTTCAGACCTGAAATTCTTTAGTATGCCCTCTATGTGTTCTACTTTTGTGTGCATTGAAACTTTGATTTTCTTTTATGCGTGTATTCTGCAGATAGGCAAAGTATTCCATTTCAGTGCAGGGTTAAAGAAATTCACATGACACACAGCGAAACAAACGGCATCTACAGTTTGTGGTTGATCTGTGCTTCTGGTACGAAAGCGGAATAAATAACTATGCTGATGCAAGCAAGGAAAGGGCTCAGTTCTTGCACATTCCCATGTTTTAGCCTGTAATGTTTAAAAAGCTAGATGGCAGGGCAGTACTTGCCTTTCCCAAGCATTTTAATGTGGCTCTAAACAAAACTAGTTTAAAATTAAGATTTGGCAAATGTTAAAAGTACAGAAGAGGATTAGGGCCACCATAAAAATATTATTTGATTTCTGACTTTAATGTCAGAATTCTGACTTTAATCGATGGCAGACCAGAGCTCCGAAGTGAACTGTGAGCCACGGTCAAAGGAAAGGTCTAATAGGGTGCTGAAATGGGCAATCCAGGACCCAATGAAGGCATGAGCCACCTCCATGGATGTAGGAGCTGAAAGTTGAACAGCTTTGGGCCCACGAGTGGTTCTGTCCACCTTAGTGAGGAATGGGAGAGAGGCAAGGGGCCCACCAGGTCGAGATGGACATGATCTAACCTACTTTCCGGGATTTGGAACTGTACAAGGGGGGCTTTAGTGTGACGATAGACCACACTGTCATTCAGATAAACAAAAGAGAAAATCCCTATTTCGCAGTGCAGAGTCCATGAGGTGCTGGAAAGTCTGTGTGGCATTTTTAAGGCCAAATGGCATGTGCAGAACCTCAAATAAACAAAATGGGATGATCACTGCTGTCTTAGGAACGTCCCCTGGGTGGACCGGCACCTGGTGGTATCACCAAACAAGGTCAAACTTGGAGAAAATACTTTTCCAGCCAGGTGAGCAGAAAAATCTTGAATGTGAGGTATAGAGTAGTAATCTGGCATAGTGGCATTGTTTAGCTGGCGGTAATCGCTGTGTGTACGCCATCCACCAACAGGCTTGGAGACCATATGGAGGGACAAAGACCAAGGGCTGTTGGAGCCATTGCAACAATGCAGAGGCGTTCCATATTGGCAAACTTCACCCTGGCAATAGCAAACTTGGCTGGGTTGAGGCACCAAGCACGGGTGAAAACAGGTGGGACAGTGGTTTCACTGTGGCGTTCCACCCCATGATCAGCAGAAGCTGACGAAAACGTGGGCTGTGTTAGGGCTGGAGACTGACCTAAAAGTCGGAGAAAATCATCAGCTGTGGAAAGTAATTTAGATGGTTTGACAGTGTCCATGTCACTGCAGGTGCAAGTGTAAGAACACAAAGTGACTGCGCCAATCAAATAGCAGTTTTTCATGTCTTTGTGCATCCATATGCACAACAAAAATCTGCACCAAGGAGGGGAACAGCCACATTTGCAAGGATGAAATCCCAGCCAAAACACAGTTCCTCATACACAGCTGAGCACCAACCGGTGTTCTGCCCTTTTTTGCTGCCTGCCAAAAACTGCTTCTAAGCGATACAGCCCATGCATATGTCAACATTACGCTGAAAATCTCTAAATACAGAAAGTTTTTGCCACTCTTGCTTGTTTGCCAAAAGCGGAGACTTGTATGTTAGTTTTAAAGTGGTTTATCTTAAACATTATTAATGATTTGTTGATATTTGTGTTTATTTCGTGCATCAGACACATCGAGGTGATTGTTATTATGCTGTTTACATTTTTACGCATTCCATATTCAGTATGTATCAGATCAATTTCAACCATTAAACTTGGGTGAACATGTGTATTTAATTTGCTACTTGGGACTACTTTAAACTGTGGGTTTTGCTCTAGTTAGAGTAGAAATATTACATTTACACAAAAAAGTAAATCTTATTCGTTGTTGTTTAACGTAGAACTACATTTGTCTGATACAAAAGCATTGCACCTTTTGCAAAAGCAATTTTTTAGAGTGAGGTCTGCGTGCCCACATCTTAGAAAGAAAAGTTAAGAAAGTCAGTTGTTTTTGTTGGTGAAAGAAAGTCATTATTCTACAATTATAAAACATACATTCATAATATACCAGAAGCACGGACAATGACAGAAAGTTCAACACATCTTCTGGCCGAAAGTAATAAAAGTTTCAGCATGCTCATGCTCAGTACACTGTGAGTCACAAACCTTTAGCCAAAGAGAATTATCAACAGCCTCATGACAGTACATGTCCATCTGTTATTGCATTTGCCACAAAATATGAACACATAGAAGACTCAAAATAGGTAACGACAGCCACAGAAGCTGTAGAACCTGCACCAGAAATGCCATCCAGTCAAAAGAGAAGCTGTGAAGAACAAGGTTGCACACTCAGATTTCTACTTCTGACCTGTTGGTTACTTGTATCAACCTTTGCCTACTCCACCAGTTCACTCTTTACATAAAAGTGGATTGGCAAATTTATTACCCACTTGCTGTATTAACCTATTGGTCACAAGTTAGCAACAGGGGCTAAATTAGAATAAATCACCTTTTTTCAGTATCTAAAGCTTGGACATAACAAAAGGATGCCTTCTGCTCACAATGCATGGCCAGCTGTGATATTCAGTATGCTTGTTATATGTAGAGTAATATTTAATATTTTTATTGAATGGTACCATGTGTGTCCTATGGTTCACGTATGAGTTACACACATTATATAACGTTGTGTATATATATATATATATATATATATATATATATATGTTGTCTATAAAATTTTAATGG
>JABFDZ020000054.1:10169882-10181086 GCA_019775955.2 Pollimyrus isidori | reverse complement strand
GTTTATCCTGTTTGGCCCGCGACCTAAAGTGTGTTTTGAATTTTGGCCCCTTGTACAATTGAGTTTGACATCCCTGACATAGAGCCTCTCGTCTATCTTGCGGTATCCGGTAGAAAAGCTCTTCATGCGTAAGACGGTTTCTGACCTCCGCGGCGATAGGTGGCGCCAGCACTCCGGTTTCCCTTTTTTCTTAGCAGGAAGAAGCGAAAGCGAGTATGTGCGATGACGGATAAGTGAATTGTGTTTGTTTTTGTCCATAATTTAATATCATATAACCCTTTTCTCACATCTTTTGGAAGCGACATTGAGCTGCCCGTAACGATGTCGAGCCGCAGCGCTTTTCATACGCAGCTTGCTTCCATCATGGAGGTACTGGCCAACGCGGCCGTGGCGGAGATTTGCCGGCTAGTGGACGATGGGTACGCGGAGTTACGCCTGGAGATGTGCCGATGTAAGACGGAGAACCGAGAGCTGAGGAGGCGGCTGCAAATGGCTGGCTGCGGGGCCTCAGGCGGAGTGGACCCGACCTCGGCAGGTCGGCGGCGGCTAAGATGCGCCAGTGATCGGCTCACAATAATGATAATATTAATAATAAATAATACTTTTCACACTAGGAGTATTTAAATAAATTCGTTTAAAATGTATTTTAACCCAGCGCTATGGTGGCTGACAGCTGATGATGAAATGACACTAATAATTGTCACTTGTTTTCTTCATTCGGACGTAGACGAAGAGGCGGTATTAAGGGATCAACTGGATTTTAGCTTCAGGGAGGATCCGCAGGCTGTCGACGGGGCCGGGACGAGCCCTCTCCGGCCCATCCTCATCGTGGACCAGGTCAGAGCAGTCGCATTGACTGTGTGTCACCATTCATATGTAGGGTTGCAAAATTCCGGGAAATTAGAAAGTTTTCATGGGAATTAACTGGAAATGATCAACGTTACACATTAGCCTATAACAGGGAACTTCAATGTAACTGAAAAAAACATGTTGACTAATAGGGATATTATTGTGTGGCCAAGTGCTTGTGAGATATTTTGTGTGCAAAGCGCCAAAATAAGTGTCTGCACCAATACACACTGCATATAAGTCATATTCTGTGTTGTATTATTCATACAGTTTGGTTTCTTTGCCTTATCTGACAGCTCGCATGGAGATCCGCAGAGTTCAGTCTTTCCAAAATTCCCCAAGTTAACTTCCTGTGGAAAGTTTCTGGAAGGTTTCCAAAAAAATCCGCCCTTTTGCAACCCTACTTCCCATGGAATTTTCTGGAAATTTTCCCTCCTTTTGTGACCCTATTCATAACTACTTAGATATCTGTACATACTTGCATTAAATGTGGAGCTAGAACTAAACAGTTGTTCTTTCTTGTCATACAGGAAGATACATCAGACTTGTCCAAAATCAAAAAGGAGATGCTGGAAGAGGACTTGCCAAAATCCATAAATATTTGTGGCCAAAGTAATTTCTGTTAGTATTGTTTAGCTTACTGTGTATCATCCTGCCTTCCACCACATTCATTCAGGGCCCAGCTAAGAATTTGTACTGCCCTGCACATTCCCCAATGCTGCTTGTATCCTTCATCTGGTCGTCTGCCTGTTATATGTTATTCCTGTTTCTGCCTCTGTTTTACTGATGCACAAAAAACTCTGCTTGTGCAACTGACGAAAGGCAAAAACCTCCTGTTTCTTCTGAATATATCTTTTTTAATTGCCCACCCCCACACCCAGATCTCCTTGGCCCATCCTGGCACCAGGGCTGATTTTTGGTCTTGGTTGCATGAATAATTCTATGTTTAAATGTATATGGCTTCAGTGTGGGTTTTATGTATAAATGCTCTATCTTATCACTTTACTTTCCTTACTTGATAGTGTGTTGGTGAGACTCGTGTTACAGTCCATGTTTTATTTGTGTCTGTCCCCTAGGCATCGAGGGACCAGAAACGGATGTTGCTGAATCACTCACTGATTTTGACAGCTGTGCCTCCACCACGCGGGGCACAGAAGTGTTCGGAGACCTGGATGGGACCGGAGCCATGGAGGTCAGTGGACTGGAGGCTGGCCTCATGGACCAGACACTCCAGCATTTGAGCTGGGGTGAGGGTGTGAGCGGCCTGGCCTGCGAGTTCACGGTGTGTCAGAGAGCCAGGCATCCGGGGAGCTGCTTCACCCCCGGGAGCTCTGGCCCTGAGCCTGGCAACGGCTCTAATGCTGCAGACATGGACTCGGAGAGCCTGCCGACACAGACTGTTCCTTCTATAGAGACCAGTGGTGCCAGTAGCCTGTCCCCTCTAGGTGCTCCAGAGTTCACTCCAGAAGCTGTAAAGACTGACTTGGCACTAATTAAAATGGAAGATGAGAGTTTGGGCGATTCCCAATATGCCTCACAAAGGAGAGCCCATGAAGGCAAGGATAGGCAGGGGGTCCTGCTGGGGGGCCCCGGCCCAGACCACAGACACTTTCCCATATCACAACGACTTAATGGCCACCACAAATTTAGCACAGGAAAGAGAAGACTCGGTAGCCAATTCTGTTGGAAAGATTTCAAATGTCAAGGACATCTTGAAAGAGGTGACAGAGTTCATAAAGGAGAGAAGTCTTTTTCCAGCAGGAATTATGGGAAATTGCTGAATCATTGCTCTGCTTTAAACGTGCAGGCGGGTTCGCACGAAAGAGAGAGACCATCCTGCTGTACCCAGTGTGGCAAAAGTTTTATGTCTTCGATGAAGCTTAAGAAACATCAGAGTATTCACAAGAGAGAGAGACCCTTTGAGTGCTTGCTGTGCGGGAAGTGTTTTGTTTGTCCGAGTCAGCTTAAGGTTCACCAGTATGTCCATACAGGAGAGAAGCCATTTGGCTGTTTGCTCTGTGGGCGGAGCTTTTCTCACCCAAGCAACCTTAAAAGACACCAAAAACATTACCACAGAGACGACACGCTTTAGTCATACTACGTGTTAATGCTTCAGTTAGAATCTGAACTGTACTGTGTGAGTTTTTGTCGCTCTAAATGTTTTGATTGTAAATGACATATTGTTAAAGTGTGTTATTCTATGCATAGTCTGCCTGCATTTATTGTGTGAATAGTTAAATAAATCTGTTTAAATGTGTCACCTACCAGGATATTTGATTTAATAAGAGTGCAGTTACCACAGCTCTCTGTATGGGTGCTTAATGTAAGTGAAGTAGTGATAAGTCAGTCATACATAACCCACCCTTCGTTTTTGCTTTCTTTTTATAATCTGTACAGTCATCTTACTGCCATGTTCTGTGCATTTGATTAACAGTAAATTTACTGAAGATTTTCATGATTTTCTACAGAACTGCTACCTAATTCTAAATGACCACGTTTAGTTTTGGTCCAGTGAAGGAAGATGTTTTCATACAGCAGTCCATGGATTCCACACTAAAGCCATTGTGATTAACATTATGCATTCTGTTAATGAGATATAATGTAGTATTTTTTATCTACCATTAATTTTAAGCTTCTTCTGATAAAGGTGATTGATTTTTTTTTTTCCCAGCCATGGTGTTTGTGGCTGCCTGGATGACGCTGCGTCCATGATGGTTGGTATTTTTGTCCCTCTTTTTAGCTTGCACACATGGAGCTCAGTGGCCCTGGGTTGCCGGTGATTAAGAAGGAGGCAGCTGCTGAAGCCATGGGGAACGCAGGGCTTGGTGAAGCAGGGCGGCTCGCTCAGGACAGTAAGTACAGGCGGAAGCTTGCCGCCCTTCTGAGCCCTGACAGGCACCCATATGTAACGCCGCATTACGCGGCGACAAATGGAGAAAGCCTGCGTGAGCTAATGCTAACTAGCCCCCTGGTGTAAATGTGTCACGGCGCGGTTTGTATTGTCACCACGATACTTACATAGTGTTTAACGCCCAGGAGACGTGCAGCTTGACGCTGAAAAGACGACAGCTACACTCAAACAGACTCATCTTGCGTGTGCGGATAACGCAGAAGCCCGAGCTCAGCGCCAGAGAGCCACGTGCAGCTTTAAGGAGGATCTCAAAGCCAAGGCTGTGCTCAGTGTTGCCACCGTGAGGCAAGGAGAAGGACATGCACCCTGGGGAGGAAGCACCCGCAGAGACCAGGGGGACTATCTGGACTGTACAAGAAACTGTGAAACAGCATCTGGCATCACCCAAGGTGGGACAGAGGAATCCAGCTCTGAGTTGCATGTGATTTCTGTTATCACAGAGCACACAAGCAGCCATTTGGAGGGGATTAAGGCGGACATGTCGTTCCCATCACATGCCGACCTTGCGATGAGGCCGAACACTGCTGATTCTTCAGATATATCCGACGGAAGCTTTAGCCTGCCCAGAAATGTTATGATTCTTCCCAGGTCTTGCACACAGAGGCCGTGCCTTCACACAAACTGTGAGCATGCTATCGGCTCTCCCGAAATCTCTGAAGTACTCCGGAGTAGCACGGGAAGGAGACCGTTTTGCTGCGCCCAGTGTGGGAAGCGCTTCATGCAGTCATGCCACCTCAAGGCGCACGAGAGGGTGCACACAGGGGAGCGACCCTTCAGCTGCACACAGTGCGGGAAACAGTTTTCACAGCTGGGTCATATTAAACGGCATCAGAGAATTCACACAGGGGAGAAACCATTTCGGTGCTCACTGTGTGGGAAGCAGTTTACAAGAATGGCCAATCTTAAACTACATCAGAATGTGCACAGCAGAGAAGGACCAGATCCAAACATCATTTAGCTGAACATTATATAATTGGAATTCCTTTGTAATAAATCCCACCCCCAATTTGAATGAACAACTAGAAGATGGACAAGTGTGCATGTAAAATACAAACATTTCTGAAATTCACCATGTATGCAAAGACCATATTATCCTAAACAAATTTTGATATTACTGGAATTTTCACTCAGAATATTAATAAAAGGCCATTTTAATGGTGATAACTCTTTTCTCTCATTACATATGTGTGTTCTATATATATAATTGGTGATATACATTGTAAGCGGTTTCTTCTAGCACATTATATGGGGAACTTATTGGGAGAAGTATAGTAAAAAGAAAAAAAAAAAAGCTGCTCTTATTAATGTAAAAATTGTGGACAGTAGTCCAAGTAATTATATGTGAATCTGATCATTTATTATATGTTTTTTAAACATTTCTTGATAGATTTGCTCTTGGAGTCCTTATAAGCAGTGATTGTTGATGATGAATGCCTTTTAAATGGATGTGCTTGATATTTGCAATTCCAAATATTTATACAGCTACTTACATTCACCAGGTTTCAAACTGTTGGAAATGGAAGGCGACGAAAGGGATTGCAGTGCGAACAGTCACTTTGGGAACAGGCTCAGTGACCGTGACGCTGTCGGGCTCAAAGCAGAGTCTGAGAGACAGGCTGCAAGTCAGAATCTCCTATACAAAGCATCCCGGCAAAGAGCGGAGGTTTTGAACAGAGGGGGCTCTGGCCGTCCAATGATTGGCAGGAATCTTCATTCTGGACCTTTTGCTACGCAACAGGCCAGTAATGCTATGACTGAGGGTGCAGGACATGCAGCTGGAGATCTGGCCTCTGGAAGCCCCCAGTTCATCAAGTGCTCACAAATGAAGGGATCCCACAGTGCCAGCGAAAGTTTCACCCCATCAAGCATTGTTGGAAAGTCCAGCAGAGGCAGTTTGAAAAAGAGGCACTTTCTGTGTATGTTTTGTGGAAAAGATTTTGCTTATAGAAATGTCCTTAAGACGCACCTGAGAATTCACACAGGTGAAAAACCATTTAGCTGTCTGCATTGCGGGAAGAAATTTGCTGGTTCGAGCAATCTGAAAAAACACCAAAATGTTCATACTGGAGAAAAACCATTCAGCTGCCTGCAGTGTGGGAAGAGCTTTTCTGATTCAAGCACTTGTAAGAGGCACCAGAGTGTCCACACTGGAAACAAACCATTCAGCTGCCTGCAGTGTGGAAAGTGCTTTACTCGTTTATGCTACCTTAAAAAGCACCTCAAGCAAATTCATCTGATGCATGTGCCATTTGTAGTGGAGACGGGTTGAGATGAAGTGAAGCTCTGAAGGATGCAGATTCAGTTTTACTGCAGTATTTGTCAGCAAAATTCTGAAGTTAAATTCTTCTAATAAAATAGATATGCAGAGTAGAATTTATTTATACTTTTGTTCCAATTGATATATAAGTGAGGATCAGAGAGTGGGCTCAGCCACCGTCCCTGGAATGACTGGGGTGAGGGCCTTGCTCAGGTGCCAACAGTGCCATCTCTCTGAAGACCATAAGATTTGAACCAGCAACCTTTTGAGTCCTAATCTAGAGCCACACACCGACGTTTGTAGAAGTATTGAATTACAATATTATTATCACACACTATTATTAACCTGCCATTTATAGTGTTGGTTATAGATCTCATAATTTCGAAAATGATTAAAGTAGTAAACTCAATTTTTAATTCTACTCATCTTTTTCATTTTTTCTAAAACACACGACATAGCTGTACTGTTGTACCTATAATTATTACGTAGTCCTTCCACAAATCTATCACGGGGGGGAGGGGTTACGTATAATGTAAAACCATGTATAATATCAAAATATAATGCATACAACGAAAAATACCTCAAAATTCGGAGAATAAGGAGTAAGTATCTTAATTTGACTATGAGCCCTATACACCAAGTCCGATGGCATGATGCGCTTGGTTTTCGGATATTTACGGTAGTTCGTGTAGGTCGATCCGTCCCAGGCTTCACGCCGGTGTTGGGTGCATGTATCTGCACATAGACCTAATAAACAGACGGCGCAACTCAGCCAGGAAAGCGCCGCTTTAAAGTGGTTTTATTCAAACTCCTGAGCCGAAGAAACAGTATCGCGGGGGGACACGGTGAGACGCTCTGCTCGGGTTCCCGCAGCCACCATGTCGGGCTGCGACCGTTTTTACGCGCAGCTCGGCTCCATCATGGAGGAGCTGGCCAACGCGGCCGTGGCAGAGATCTGCAAGCTGGTGGACGATGGATACACGGTGCTGCGCTTGGAAATATCACGCAGCCAGAAGGAGAATGAGGAGCTGAGGACGAAGCTGCGGCTGATGGAGATCCAGGCGTCACTGGAGCGCAGCAAGACGCCGGGAGCTCTGGAGGAAGCAGCTGAGGCAACTCCGAGGGGCAGAGAACCTGCAAATGGTCACAGAGGTAAGATCGACGCTGTCGGATGTCAGCGAATCGGTAAAGCTCATATCCATGCATTGTGCTGCCCTAAATCATTTGCTGACCTGCTTTCAGAACAACAGCCATCTACAGAAAATGTCCCAGGTCTGGAGGTCAATGAAGATCCCGTAATGACAGCGGAGGAAGATGTTCGAGTGCAGCCCCTTATATTGACGGAGGTCAGCTTAATAAACTTTGTCGGGACGCTACTATTTACGCATGTTGTTTTATGTTTTATGCCGCTAAATTATTTCATTTTACATACGTACACACTATGCTATGTATATAGACCATTGTAATGGTATTAGATTTATTTTAATAAGTATATCCTCTTTTGTTCGATTTATACAGGACATGTACTCCCCTGTAATAAATGTGTATTTATTGGCTTAAGTCATGAATAGTTTGCCATCGCCCTCCCCCCAGAAAAGACTCCACCCCTCTATCCATTCATCTCTACTATGTCTTGTGTGATGAGTGACTAGTCAGTGTACCAGTAGAGACTTTTTTGAGGAGTTAACCAGAATGTGAACTACTGATTTGCATTTCCCCATAAAAACTGGCTATTGGCCGATAATAAGTTCTCTTTGGCTATAACTGGGTTATTTAACTCTTTTCTGCAATATACAGTCATGTGTCAACTTCCGTTCATGTTTGGAACCGGGCCAAACGGACACAGGTCAATTTGAGTGCATCTCGGTATTTTAGCTGTTCATTGCATATATATTACTGTATCCATACTGTATTACAAGTTAGATATGGACAGTGGGCCATTACATGGCTGGCAGCGCTGCCCATTCTCCTGCACTTGTTACATTAAGCGATACACGTGCTACTACTGTATGTCCTACTATGTCCACTTTCAGGCGCCTCTCCATCATTGTTTATTAGTTTTGCAGCATGACTGATGCATTAAAGACATCGCTACTTACCATAACTGTCCAATTCACATGCTATTAAATGCTGTTGTATGCTACTGAACTTTAGCTATATCTTTAATTTAATTTCAGTTTCAATTAAAATGAAAAAGCACATAGAATTTATGTTAACCATTTTGCAGCACCAATTAATATCTTGTTTTGCATGAAAAAAATTTTTTTGATCCTTAATTTGTATGTGTTTCTCTGTGATGGGGGCAGGGTTAATCAAATATTATTCAATGACTGGCGAAAAAAAATTATCTAACAATTCTTCCTGATGTTCGCCCTTGATTCAGATCAGCACTAGCTTCATTAAAAACCAGTTGCTCTTTCTGCTAGTTTGAGAATGAATCAAGGCTTTCAGCAAGGTTGTCCACCTCATTCTCTTTCACAGTCAGTAAACCTGGAAGTCGGGGAGCATAAGATACTTCAGATCAAGGAAGAGGGAGCTGAGGCGGACGAGGCAGACGCTCAGTCAGGGCTGAAGAGCAAGAAGGAGGGTATGCAGATTGCATATATGCAGAGCGCATTTATGCAGAAGGCATGTTTGCAGAGCATATGTGTGTAGAGTGCATATGTGTTGCATGCGTGTTTGCACAGTTTTTGTATGTAGAGTGCATGTGTGTAGCATGTGTGTGTGCACAGGGTATGTGTATAGAGTGTGTGTGTGTATACTGTGCATGTGTGCAAAGTTTATGTGTAGAATGTGTATATGTAGATTGCATGTGTGCACAGTGTATCTGTAGAGTGCATCTTTAGCATGCATGTGTGTAGCATGCATGTATGTGGCGTATGGAGTACATGTATATGTAATACGTGTATGTAAAGTATGTATATGTAGCATGAATGTAAAGTACATGTGTGTAGCATGCATGTGTATCACGCATGTATGTAGTGTGTATAGTCATTCTGCCTGTGTATCATGCGGTTACTTTCGTAAATGGAAGCATGTTCTGCAGGCTGGGCAGCTGATGATATTTGTTGATTTTTTTCTTTCCTCCAGGTCATATAAAGTCCGGGACAGATTCTGGAGATGGATTTACACTTTCAAAAAATAAACAGAACAGGAGCCAGCACACATTTCACAACTGCACTGGATCAGAGGTCATCCTTAAGGAAGATCCAGAAATGGAGGCTTTGAACCAGGGGTTTGAACATCATGGATGTGAACAAAGTGTAGGAGGCATGGACAGCTTTGACCCTGATTATTTAATGCATGAGAAATTACATCATCGGAAGCTTGTGTTGCAAGAAAAAACTGATCTAGATGTCGCTGATCCATTTTGCTCATTTGTTAACAATGCTGGATCAGAGAAGCTGTCATTCCACTCAAAGCTGCTGCCAGTTTCCATCACTCCGCAAGACGTAGGAGACGATGTCTCTTCTTTCAAGTCATCCCAGGGGAAGCCAACTCTACTGAGTGACTCGGTACCAGTGAGGGACTGTGAGATGAGCTCTGAGGTGAGCAGAAGGACCGCCAGAGGAAAAGTTACGAAACATAATGGACTTCAGAGTGATGACGATGGCAGTGATGTTAATCCTTTCGATACACTGTCAGAAAACATGAAGCCCCATTATGGAGTTAACTTGAGGGAGAAAAGGTTCTTCTGTAAATACTGTGGTATGGGATTCAGTTTTCATAATAAGCTGGAAATGCATGAGAGGCGCCACACCGGCGAGAAGCCCTTCAGCTGCCTGCTTTGCGATAAGCGCTTCAGGCAGCCAAGTTATCTGAAAGTGCACCAGAGGGTTCACACTGGCGAGAAGCCCTTCCGTTGCCAGCACTGTGGCAAGTGTTTCGGGCAGTCAGGTTACCTTAATGTACACCAGCGAATCCACACTGGCGAGAAGCCGTTCAGCTGCACACAGTGTGGCAAAAGCTTTACTCGCTCCAATCATCTTAAAAGACACCAGAGTGTTCATACTGGAGAAAAATCACTTAAATTTGCATCATAGGGATGTCTTGTTAGTTTCAAACAACATATAGTGAATGTACTGTATAGATTTCAGTCAGCTATGTCTCTCACGTTAAACTCTCTGAGATAGAAGAGAGCATAGGATATGTTCTGGTTTAATTTGCTCTTTTTTAATCGCACTTGCTCAGTGTGGTGCGTAATTCTAAAAATGTGTATGGAAAATTCTCTCTTTAGTATAACTATAAAAAGGAATTGCTCAGCAAAGATGGCCTCAGAAATTGTGCCAGTGTAGTTGTAGGGCAACGTCACTTAAGACAGAGCTCCGCCTTCTAGTCTGACACGACGCTATGTATGCCAACCTTCTGTCCATCCATCCATCTATCCATCTGTCTGTCCATCTTCCAGTTGCAAAAAAAGTGGTAACCTTGGTTCCAAATGAAATTTGAATTATCTTGGATTAAACTGTTAGTGAAAAAACAACAGCACAATATTTTAGATATACTGCATTTTAGTTGTCATGCCGATAAAACAGAGAAATTGTGAAGTTCAACCACATTCTGTGTTTTATAAATCATTGAATAAGTATCATTATAACAAGTGTAAGTTCATGTTTTCTAAATATTTAAACAGGTGGTGAGTAAGTAAGCAGTCAGTTAGAGCGATATTTTAACCCTGTTAGCGTAAGCCAAGTTATGAGTCATAATCACCTGCCTATTTGTTAAAAGTTATTACAAATAATTTTGTATACCTGAGGGCATCTTTAATAAGAAATTAATGGATTTACAGGTTCCAGTCTAGAGTGACATATTTATTGTAAAATCTTGCTTTGTTGTTATATCCATGTAAAGTATGTCACAATTAGTTCACATCAGTCTTTACGAAAAGGTCATTTATTTGATTTATTGAATGTAAGAAATTCTACTCAAGCATTTGGACGATGGATGGATGGGTATATGTGTGTGTGTGTTTTCTCACTGTTTTTGGTGTTAAGTATGTGTTTTATTGACTTCTTGTACATTTATATTAGTTTTAAAAGGTGTATACATACTAATGAAAATATTATGTGTTATTTAATAATTAAAAGCATTTAAACCTGCAACATATACACTAAAGGATTATTAGGAACACCTGATCAATTTCTCATTAATGCAATTATCTAATCAACCAATCACATGGCAGTTGCT
>JABFDZ020000054.1:10150524-10169782 GCA_019775955.2 Pollimyrus isidori | reverse complement strand
ACGGGAGCTTCGTGCCCTGGATGTGCATCCCACAAATCTCCATCAACTGCAAGATGCTATCCTATCAATATGGGCCAGCACCTTGTTGAATCAATGCCACATAGAATTAATGCAGTACTGAAGGCGAAAGGGGGTCAAACACCGTATTAGTATGGGTTTCCTAATAATCCTTTAGGTGAGTGTACAATACATGTGGTATAATTTAGCGAGCAAATTGGTAGTGAATGTGGTAACGGCACCCATTTTATTTGCGCTTAATTTCCTGTTTTTACGGTAGCATGTTAACCTCCCTGTCAGATGTCTGGCTGTAAACCATAATCGTATTCTAGTAGCTTGCTGGTCTGTTACGTTGGCTAATGTAAACTCTTTTAGCTTATTCCGGATAAATCATTTGCCTGTAACTATACATATTCTTGTTGGAGATTGGGCACTCGTTGCGAACGGTCAGGTATGCTGTACGCCACGCCAAGTCCGGCCGCAATCCGCGCACAGCTGGCCTCCGTCATGGAGGCGTTGGCCAGCGCCGCCGTGGCTGACATCTACAAAGTAGTCGAGCAGAGCTGCGTTACCCTGCGTCTGGAAATAACACGCAGCCAGAAGGAGAACGCCGTCCTCAGGAGCAAAATGCAAACGCTGGAGCTGCATATCGCCCAGCTGACGGCGCAAACGGCCGGTGAGGCAGACGGCGGTGCGGGAGCCTCCCGTATGCCCGGCAGCAACAAAGGCAAGATGCACCGCTGCAATACATACATCCCTGCAGGATGCAGTACCTTTACAGGCAGGTGTGCGTGCATTTCCAGACGAGATAGAGTTATTTGCTAACAAACAGATGTTCCGTTTTTGTATTTCGCATATAGACTGTTTTTCGAATGAAGCGCTTAGCAGTCTGCAAACTGACGGAAGGCTGGACGGGGAAGACGCTTCAGTGCCGCCGGACACCATGCAGAACGAGGTCTGTTAGTCCGTCCATCCTTCATAACAATCAGCTCATCAAACACAGGATCGCGCTTCGCTTTCTGAGGCAGCACAACGGGACACCCGGAGGATGAAAACGAGCTGATCGTGTGGGCACCATGAGCTGCTGCTGTGTATATATAGTTAACATATGCTACTTAAAATATTGACATCACTGATATGAAAGTACCATTCTATTTCCGTCAGGTGCTTGGGATTATGGGATTTTATTGGATGTTTTGGTGTTAACCTGTTTTTTGGTTTAAATTTGTTATCTTTTTAACATTTATGCACTGATTTAGGAGTGTTTTTTGTCTGGCATCATAGCAGCACTGGCCAACACCACAGCGTAGTTACCTCATGATTCCAGGATTGTAGGTTCAAACTCCACCTCCTGCTTGTGTTAAGTTTGCATGGTCTCCCCCTGTCATGTGAGTTACCTCCCACAACACAAAATATGCATTTATGCCAATTCCTGACTCTGAAATTGCCTATAGGGGATTTTGGAAATTTTACAATTTGGAAACTTTCCATGGGAATTATATCTATGTGGAAGATATGTGCAAATACAGCCATGGAAAAAATTAAGACCACAGCAAAAATGTTACTTTCACTCTTTTCTCAATGTACGACTATGAATTTTACACACACTGCTCAAAAACATTTAAGGAACATTTTTTAATCAGAGTATAGCATCAAGTCAGTTAAACTTCTGGGATATTGATCTGGTCACTTAGGTAGCAGATGGGGGGTGTTAATCAGTTTCAGCTACTTTGGTGTATAAAAATAACAACAGGTGCACCAGAGGGACAGCAAGGAGACGACCGCAAAAACAGGAATGGTTAAACTGGTGCAGACCACTGTCATTTTTCCCTCCTCATCTTTTCTGTGCGTTTTTTCACTAGTTCTGGATTTGGCTATGATCAGTGTCACTGGTAGCATGAGACAATACCTGGACCATACAGAGGTTCTGCAGGTAGTCAAACTCCTCCAGGGTGACGCATGAATACGTGCCATTGCCAGAAGGTTTGCTGTGTCTCCTAGCACAGTTTCAAGGTCATGGAGGAGATTACATGAGACAGGCAGTAACTATAGGAGAGCTGGACAGGGCTATAGAAGGTACTTAACCCATCAGCAGAACTGATCTCTGCTCCTTTGTGCAAGAAGGAACAGGATGAGCACTGCCAGAGCCCTACAACATGACCTAAGGCGGGCCACTGGTGTCAATGTCTCCAACCAAACAATCAGAAACAGACTGCATGAGGGTGGCCTGATGGTCTGGGGAGGCATACCCATGGAGGGACACACAGACCTCTACAGGCTTGACAATGGCACCTTGACTGCCATTAGGTATCAGGGTGAAATCCTTGGACCCATTGTCAGACCCTACGCTGGTGCAGTGGGTCCTAGGTTCCCCCTGGTGCACGACAATACCCGGCCTTGTGGCAAGAGTATGCAGGCAGTTCCTGGAGGAGGAGGGAATTGATACCACATTTGCCTGACCTAAATCCAATACAACACCTCTGGGACATTAGGTTTCAGTCCATCCGACACCACCAAGTTGCACTTCAGACTGTCCAGGAACTCAGTGATGCCCTGGTCCAGATCTGGGAGGAGATCCCCCAGGACACCTCCACTCCAGTATTGAGTGGTCTCTTAATTTTTTGCGAGGTTGTATGTTAAACATTGCTTATCAGTGGACTTTTGTTATGAAGCCAATAAATTTGCAACATTTTTACAGAATTAAGCAAGCATCCCAAGACTTTGTAATTGTAAGTGTAATTATTTCCTATTTTCTGGGGGGTGAATCTTTCAAATGTGCTTTTTTAATGTTCCCTTTTTAAGTGTCCAAATGAGGATACAGAAGGTCCCATGCAAGTAAATATCAAAGAGGAGATGACTGACGAGGATTTTGGAAGCATTGATTCCCAAGGGCTAGCGATCTCTGGTCAAAGTAAGTAGCAGTAATACAAGCATTTGGTCTTTTGTAGTGAATTGTTCTCACTGTATATTTCTGCTTCCTTTTCATAGGACATGAGGAATTGATTAGTAACTGTGAACAAGGATCTGTGGGGAAAAGAGATGTAATATCTGAGGGAGACGTGGAGGATCCTCGTGAGCAGCAGCCCATACACAGCGACTGGGAGCTCGGAGCATCGGAAGGTGGCAGTAAAAGAAATAACAATGGTATCAAGCACAGATTCCAACACCCAAGAGCTGATGATGGGGTGGAAAGGTGCAGCACACTGGACTGCATACAAGACCGTGTGTATATGCTAGATAACACACACAGTCAGCCTGGGCATTTACACTCCCCAGAGGACAATGGGGCACAGGTTGAATCATCTTGCTCTTTCACTTCAGAAGGAGATACCAAAACGTTCTCAGGTGCCACTGAGCCACAGGCTGCTTATGGTTCTGCTGGCTTTTCAGATCCCACTTTGTCCTTCTTGGGTTCATTTGACTGGAATTCTGGAATTACATCATTTGACCCCGGACATGTTAAAATAGATTTTCAGATACATTCTCTGTGGAACGAAGAAACTGTCATAGGAAGAATTCATCCTCAACAGTGTGATACGGAGAGACAGGACACTTCAATAGAAAATATAACCGGCATGTGTACTCCACAAGCTCAAATCGCAGACAGTGAAAAAACGGCAGCGATACAATCCAAACCCTCTTGTATGAAAAAAAATGTCACTCCTAAAACTGGAAAGACAGACTTTAGGGTTGGCAGAAAAGAAAAACGGTTTTCATGCACATATTATGAGAATAATTTCAGCCAATCAAAAGATTTAGAAACATACCAGTCACCTCACACAACAGAAAAACCATTTAGTTGTGTACAGTGTGGAAAGCGCTTTCTTCATATACGAGATCTGAAAGGACATCAGCGAGTTCACACTGGTGAGAAGCCATTTAGCTGTAGCCAATGCGAGAAGCGATTTTCCTACCTTCACCAACTTAAAACACATCAGCGAGTCCATACAGGCGAAAAGCCGTTCAGCTGTGCTCAGTGCGGCAAGCGCTTTTCTCAGTCAAGTCATATTAAACGGCATCAGAGTGTCCACACAGGGGAGAAGCGCTTCAGTTGCACACTTTGTGGAAAAAGGTTTTCTCAGTCTTGCAGCCTTAAAGTACATCAAATTGTTCACACTGGTGAAAGGCCATTTAGTTGTACACGTTGTGGGAAAACATTTTCCATCTTGGGTAATCTTATAAGACACCAGAACGTCCATATTGGAAAGTAACAGACTTTCAAGTATATTACACATACACACGCACGCACATTTGCCAAGGATATAAGGCATAAGGAATGCTATTGGCAGAAGGCTTGGAGAATGCCCAATCCAAAAGCTTAGTCTCCATCATTTTAATATGGTTTACACTTAACGGCTACTGGATATCAAAACTACCTCGATTATTTTTTACTTTTTTTATCAATTACATATGTTAATTGTGTATATACATTGAGTAATGTTACACAGTTTTTTTCATTGTTGCTAGTAGACAGTATTTACTTTATGGATAACTTAAGAAAGTACAATTTCATGCACAGCGTTATTTCACATAAGTGTTATTTAAGGACCTGATTATTTAGACTTCTCCAAAGTGTAACCGCGAATAGGAGCTGGGGGTATTGCATAATACCGTCGTCAAACAGATGACCATATAACGTTAATTAGCATTACTGTGTAATGTTTATGACTGTGTATAATCCTTATTATGAGTATTTACTATTACAGTATATGTTCTCTGACAATAAAGGTTATGACTGAGAATACGAACATTTTTTTCATGTTTTTGCTATAAAAATAAGTTGGCTCAAGAAACTTCTCGTTTTTGAAAGCTCCCGGTATTCTCAGTTTGACAAAGGTTTAATTTCTGTTCGTTGTCAGGTTTCTAGCAATTACGTCTCATAGTTAGACGTTTCCAAAAACAATGAAATGTGTGATTAGTGCGACCTTCATATAAAAACACAAGTTGTAACCATAAGACCGGAACCCCATGCGGCACCGGCTGCGCACTTCCGTCTGGCTTCGCGAACCCGGAAGTACAGGCCGGAAAGACACTGCACTGTTTTACGATAGCTTGCAAATGTAGTAGGCAACGATATTCACAAATTATTTATTTATTTTATTTGATTAAATAAGCCGCTTGTAATTATAGGGAAACAATTATAACGCACCTCGAATAGATCGTTATAAAGGGATTAGTCGTCCGAGTAGTTAAAATGTCAAGTTGTGTTGCTTTCCACACACAAGTAGCCTCCATCATGGAGGTGTTAGCTAACGCAGCCGTGGCAGAGATCTGCAAGCTGATGGACGACGGATACGCTATATTACGCATGGAAATGTCCCAAAGCCAGAAGGAGAATGAGCAGCTGAGGAGGAAGTTGGAGAATCTGGAGTTGCAGGTCGCGCGAGGTTGTGGTGCGCGGCGACCAACCCCTCGAGGTGAGCCGGGGTCCCGCGCCGTGTTCATGCACAGCTGGAGCGTGCAGGTCACTCTGCACGATTGCACATGCAAAGGGAATCGTGCTGAGTAAAGCTTAATTTCTGTGTCAAATTAAGTACTGGGAAGCGTCATGTTCTGCCTTTCAATGTCAAAGACAGTTTTAAAGATGAGAAACTTTTCTTCTGGTGTGTGTGAAAGAGGGATATCACACGGTAACTTTTTTTCCAGAGAAGGGCAACTTTTTACCTGAAGAAAGTGTCTTCAGCAGTCACATGGATCTCAGTCAAGATACTTCAATGCAGTCAGCTGTAGGAAGGGATATGGTCAGTTTGTGTCTATCTACTTTTTGTTTTCACTGGTGAATTTTAAAATGGTTTTAGTCTGCCATTTTAATAAATACCGTAACTGTATAATGTATCTTATTGGCATTATAGTATGAAGGAACCACACAAGCAAGAATTTTATTGCATTATATATACGTTACTGAAATTGAGAAACTTCTGTAAACGTTTAAAGGCAACTGGAACTCATTACAATAACCTTATCAGCCAGCAGACTCTGTTGAGGTTATTCCTGAGCCTGGCCTGATTAAAGAGGAGACCTCTGAAGAAGACTTTGGAAGTCACAGTCCAAAGGAGGGCATGGCGATCACTGCAGAGCGTAAGTCGATTTGATCAAAGTATTTGTGGTATGTTGCCTCAGGTATGCACCCTAAGAATAATGAACTCCGTTATATCAGTATGCATGTGAAAATTGATTACCCTATTGAATTGCCGTAAATCAACTGCAAGCTTCCTCTCTTAAATGTCTTTTTTTTTTTGTCTTAAGAATGCTTGGATTTGGGAGCTGATGCTGGAGAAAGGAGAGCCACTTTGGATGAAGAGACTTCGCCCACTAAAAGCACAGAGGAGCTTGCCGATGAGCACAGGAGCAGTCACGGTGCTTGGGAGGTCAGTGGATTGGAGACTGTCCTGAAGGCAGAGCCTGAGAAGGAGAGTGTAAAGCAGAGGCCCCTGCTTACAGGAACCGAGTGCAGGGCGGAGGGTGTGAGCGGCCTGGCCTGCGAGTTCATGGTGTGTCAGAGAGCCGGGCACTTAAAGGCTTATGTCCACAGAGAAAACGAGGCAGGTCATCCGGTTGATTTGTTTGTCAAAGAAACTGATTTGAAAAGCCCGCTTGAGTCTGAGTTGCAGCCTGCTGCTGTTACAGAGGCTAGTGTCAGTGAGCATCGACCATGTTTAAAATCTCCTGGTTTTAAATCAGGCAGTGAAGTTGAGTCTTTACCGATTAAAGAAGAACTTCACTTGCATTTATGGGACAGAGAGACAGTAGTACATCGCAGGCAACATAGAGATGACAGGGAGAGAATGGATGCATGGAAGGAAAGCTGTAATATCTCACCACCAAATCCGCAAATGATGTGTAAAGAGAGCCTAGTGGTCTCAAAACACGCAGTGTCAGATCAATGTATTCCTGTTAGTTCTGCTACTTCAAGAAGTGAAAACCAGTGCAAAGCTAGTTCCAGAGAGAGGCGCTTCTTATGTGCCTTTTGTGGGAAGGGTTTCAGCTGCCCCAAGAAGGTTGAGATTCACCAAAGGGTTCACACTGGCGAGAAACCTTTCAGCTGCACACAGTGCCGGAAGCGATTTGCACAGTCAGGGAACCTGAAAAGACACCAGAGAGTTCATACGGGAGAGAAGCCATTTAGCTGCTTGCAGTGTGACAAACGCTTCTCTCATCTGCACCAGCTGAAAATGCACCAGCGGGTCCACACTGGAGAGAGACCCTTTATTTGCATGCAGTGTGGTAAAAGATTTGGAGAAAAAAGTTACCTTAAAGTACACCAACAGAAAAACCATATGATGGTTTACAGTGTTAAATAAGAGGGGAGATTTGTTTTTCACTTATTTTGGAAAAACGAGCAACGTATTGAGTTAGGAATTACATTAACTAATTTACAAGAGTGTAACATTAGATCATTTTCCTATCCTGATGCATAGAAGTGTTTCCCCTACACCAACACTTCGGACTTGCAGTGATGCATATACTCAGTTTGCAAAGGAAAGTTTTTGGGAGCTGTGATATGATTGCAAGCTGATCCAGGTGGCTCTTACAAAAAGAGGTATTTTTCATATTTCCATTTTAATCGCATTGACTGTTGACTTGTGTTGCAGCACATTGCATTGAATTAACTTGCACTTCAAGTTTCATCTGATGTATCGTATCGATGCTTTTGTAATATTATGAAGTCTCTAGTAACCTTAGGTATTTTTCTGTTTTAGGAAATATTGCTGGTATGCTTAAATGTCATAAAAGCACTAAGTCTTCACATTTTCCATGGTGGTCACTTGGTTCCTCTACAACCAAGTGATACTGATTTACAGATTTAATCTAGATGGAAAAACTCTGTCGAGCCAGTGTTTGAAGTAATCCCATGTCAATATGTAATCAAAGCCCATTGGTGCATGTCCTGGAATAATAAATCCTATTAGTCTGATGTCCTTGTATTGCTAAAATAATTGTAATGTTTCTAAAATGCTGTATTTACATTTCTTGATATGTAATAAAAATGATTTTCTTGTGCCTAACTGTTGTTTGATTTTAAATGTCTCACTGGTTAGTGTTACTGCTGGTGATCATCTGCTTGCTTGATACCTGCAATCTTATAGAAAAACTAGGACTTCTTGTCATGTTTCTCCAACTTTGCTGATGTATTCAATAATGTGCAATACAAATGCTTATCTGTTGAAAAATGTTGCAATATTTATACAATTTCTCACCAAGAAATCAGGTAATTTTCTTTTTTTTTCCTTCTGTGATGTTTAATAAATGTGTGGTTGATCCAACTTCCATACACATACTGTCACCCAAAATCAAACTAAATGGGTTTGCACACAGTGTAGCTGTGCATTTCAGTCAATATATATTAAAAAAACAACTGCAAAGCGTCGTCGTTCATTAAAACCTGAGTGCTTCCTGGTCGCTTTGACCCCCCATGGCTGTTGAATTATGTTTGATTTTGTTAATGTCATGTTTACCAAGTTTTTTTTCTTATTGATACTGAAGCAGTGTGCTTCCCTGATCATAACTTCCAAGTTTTTCTGTTCCAGCTGCCTAACATGGAGGAAAGAAGAGCAACATGCGCTCTTATCAAAGAGGAGAGGGTCGATGGGGCTCCTGGAGAGAGTTCTCCCCCGGAAATGCTGAGCATGGATGAAGGAAGTAGGTACAAAACTGCCAAAGACCTGCCTGCACATACATGCTTACAGTAATGCCAGCAACTTGCTCATGGAAAATGCAGGAATAACTGGCATAAGATGTCAGAGCAGCTCTATATAAGTGCATCATCTGTGTTTGTTCACATTGGGAATTCCATTCCCAACCTCTTCCTCCAGGAGAAATGGATTTCATCATCAGCTGTGCTGAGAGATCGGCAGGGAAGCCATCTTTAGTGCCTGGGAAGGGCCCGGCAGAGGGCAATGAGCCAGAGGGGCCAGAATGTGACGCGTGGGATCCGCACACATGGGATGTGGCTCCACAGGCTCAGACAGAGCGGGGGAGGCTGACACAGGCACGAGCCGTGATGCAGGGTCAACTGCTCCCTGATCACCACCTCTTCAACGTGTCTGGACATCAAAGATGTGATGATGCGGCACAGCAGACGCAAGCAGGAAGCTCTGATCAGCAGCTTGTTCCTGCCACTGAGGAGCGTGCCAGCCTGGGCCGGTCCTCAAGGCCCTGCAGCTGGAGAGCAGACATGCTACTGCTGCAAGCTGATCAGAGACCCCCCCGCATGCAGCATGCAGCTAAAGGCGTTGCAGACGAGGCAGAGTCCAAAACGCCAAACAGCGACGAGTGTGTAACTTCGGCGACAGACTGTCTCCCTGTCCACAGGGATAAGACTCATTACAGGGTTACTACAAAAGAGAAACGCTTCTTTTGTGCCTTTTGTGGAAAGGGATTCAATTTCCCAAAACAAGTCGAAATACACCAGAGAGTCCATACAGGTGAGAAACCATTCAGCTGCACTCAGTGTCGAAAGCAATTTTCTCATTCTGGTAACCTTAAGCGCCATCAGCGAGTCCACACGGGGGAGAAGCCCTTCAGCTGCACGCAATGTGACAAGCGCTTCTCACACCTGCACCAGCTGAAGATGCATCAGCGGGTTCACAGTGGAGAGAGACCCTTTAGCTGTACGTACTGTGGCAAACGATATGCGGAGAGGAGTTACCTAAGAATCCACCAGCAGAGGAACCACATGGCCATATTTGGTACAAGGTGAACTCCATTCACCTGCCAGCGTTAAATTAGATTGAATCTGTACCAGCAGATTAGGTCATTTTTAATGTCACCTGATGTATTTATGTGGAAAAAAATATATATGATAAGGGTAAAGAACAGTTATTGTGTTGCAATATTGTAAGTATATTCGGCGGTGTACAACTATTAACTCCACTGGGAAATGTGCTTTAGTGTATATGTCCTTGCATTACTGTATTCCCTGGAGAGTAGATGTTACATGATGGCCTGTCTGCTCTAATGCAAAGAGCTCTTAATGTAACAAGGAAAATACCTGGACCAGAAAAGGTACTTATATGAAATGGCACCTTGGGAATACATTCTTCAGTTTTTATGTTATTAATAAAATAGATCATACAAAACATTTTGCTGTTGGTGGACCTGAAATACTTAAAATACAAACAAAAATCAAACTGATACCAAATATTTTTTTCTAATCACAAGCTATTGATTTTACCCTCTTTTTTTTTCTAGTGTTTCTTGGAACATTTGAAAATGTAGGTAAGTACAGTAACACTACTACACTGTACGTTTGATCATGTTTGATCTGACATTTTACAAGGGTATCAATGAAAAATAACTGACCATTCAGCATCGTCCGCAGAGGTAATATATGGGACATATAAATTAGAGATTTTGGATTCCCAACCCAGGTTAATTGAAATATGCCACCCCTCAGGAGACCATGTAATCCATGTCTTCCCAGACACAATGGGCTAGAACAGGGTTTGTAAACTACAATTTCAATTAAAAAGAGCTGTATTTCATTTAAGCACTGAGTTATTGATGTGTGTTAATTGGTCAGTCTCCTATGCACATGTCATTAATGTTAATGTAAAACAGCTGGATGAGTTTCAATTAAGGAAACAAACCAGCCAACACACAAGAACTGAACTGTTTAGCCAAGAACAGGAACATTTCTCTTTTAAAGTGGTTTATAGAACCTGAAGAAGCTCCTCATGTGTCCCCACCCCCGGATTAGGTGGCCATCCTACCTGCCCCCTTCACGGCTGCCCCAGGCACAAGAATTGCATATGTATCCTAGAAAACTAATAGAACTTGGTTCACTACTGATTAAAGACTTGCTTTTAGAAAATTGCAAGTAGTTAATATGATGCACAACATCAGGAAGACAGGAACAGCCAAACACATTTGTGTGCCACTGAGGGATTATCATGTACTTAATCTCAACTGCAATGGATAATTTCCAGGTAAAGGCAATTTTAAGTGTTTTAAAGCAGGACAAGGCATACTATGGCTGCAACTCTGCATCGAGAATCACGGCATTTGACCATTGGTTTCACCATTGGTCGGCCAATTCTTCCGAACGCTGTCCCTGCCGCTATGCTGTGCGTAGTCTCCGCGAACCTGGAACCTTTTCCTGGAAATATAGGGTACATGGTTTTCTCATGTTCATGGGCGTAACCACACATTTTTTGGATGGATGGGGGCGGGATCGTGTCCCCCCAAGATAGTATGCAGTAGAAAATTATAAATATTGCGTCTTTTTATGAACCCTCTCAACCCACTCGCTTGTTAAGGAAAATAGAAGTGTCACCCCTCTCAATATTTGGCTTGGTTGCGCCCAGCACGACTGTCTACCGTTCCATTTTCCTCGGAGGTCGGAACGTTATCGCAAAGCCGTTTAGGAAAACCAGGGAACCAACGCAAAATTTCCTGGGTGTTGTGTTATTTTCATCCCTATCAGATGTCATACTATTGCTTAGGGCGCATGAGTAGAACAGAGTTATGTAACGTTTGTAGCTAGCCCATAAAATCAGCATACCGCTATAAAATATTCACCGGAAGGTCAGGAATTGCACAGAATATTGGACAGAAAGTAAACAATTATGCTTTCCTGTTGTGTTACGTGTAGTTATAGTTATGACTACGTGCAAGTAACATTCATATTGCGTCTCGATCCGTTATTACCTTAACCTGAAGTTGTAGTTCTAACTAGGCCTGTGTACAAGTAGCATAATTTATACTGTTTCTCCAATGTGAGCTGGTACATAAATTAAACTCACCGTTGAAAAAATATTGTAGCATTCTCTCAAACACATTCTTTTAGTTTATTGCGTTATCTGTTTCTTTTCATTTGCTGTCATAGTTGGTAACATTACGGATAACACTTGATGTACAAATATCTCCGTGGGTCATCAATTAATTCTAAATTTCAACAATCAGAATTTTAGGCCTTAAAGTGACTTAAATACGACTTTCACATGTATTCAAATTTGATGGGATTATTAAGTCATCGCTGCAATGGGATCCGTGGTTTCAATTATCTGTATTTTATCGCATTGTGGGAAAAAGTTTTAAAATTATAGAACGGTCCATAAATTCATTAATAAATCGGGACGCGATTTTTATTTGAAGTAGCGTTTGTATTTGTTCGTATTTTGTACTTAAGTTGTAATTGAGTTATTATAAAGTATATGTGGCCCCCTGACATAAAATGTTACCATATTCCGAAAAAATAAAAGACAAATGTTGGAACAGTGAGTACTGGAGGGAAGCAAGCTCCGTTACAAATGTGCTACAGCAAGGGTGCCTAATCCTGCTCCAGGAGAGCTACCACCCAGCAGAGCTTAGGTGCAGCCCGAATTTAACCCACCTGAAACAGATCATCAGGCTCTCTGTATGAAAACCGTCTTAACTTCAAAATAGTTGACTCTAATACTGAGGTACTACTAAAGTGCCTGATTATCTGTTGCTCTCATTTAACACACCAGATTCAACTTCTTGTGCTAATTACCACACAGCTCTTGAGCTGAATTATTTGTGGTGGAAAGGAGAAAGAACTAAGCTACACAGGGCCCCGGCCCTCCAGGACTGGAGTTTGAGACCCCTGAGTTGGAGATTTGTAATTGAATGTTTAACTTAAAATGCTACTTCGAAACAAGTTGACTGATTAAATTTGTTGTATATCTCTCATTTTTACAGCCATGGAAAAAAACTGGGAGGAACTTTTCAATTACCTTTCTAAGGGGTTATACTCAGTGGGACTAGATAAAGGACAGAGGCAAACCCTCAGAAAATATTCGTCAAAATTCAGCATTCATGGTTAGTATTTAACACAAGATAGAGATAGTAGCTTAATCATGGCAATAATTATCACATTAACATGTTAATATTTGAATTAATTTAATAGATGGGAAACTTTTGGTGGTACAAATAAACGAAGAGTAATAAAAACGAAAGAGGAGGCAATGAATCTTTTTAAAGAGTTTCATGCCTCACCAATTGGGGGCCACGCTGATGTAATAAAAACACGAACTGCCATGTGCTCAAGATTCTACTGGTATGGCATGACTACAGATGTTGCTAAATGGGTACGTAGTTGTTGAAGTATAACATTGAGCAAAGAGTACACGACTGTATATGAAACTTAACACTCATTTTTTTAAGGTCTCTGAATGTGACCAATGTCAAAGAGTTGGACAGCCGTTGAGTGCAGTGAAATCACTGCACTGCATCAAGGTCATTATTGCCATTGTGATTTTGTAATGCATAGTATTTTATTAATCCACTGCAGTACTTGATCAGTTAAGTCCAATATCATTGTATTTTATTGATAGGTATCTGCAGTTGGGGAGCTCATTGGAATTGACCTTACTGGTCCACGCCCAAAAACATCCACTGGCTTTCAGTATGTTTTAATGGCGACTGACTATTTTTCGAAGTGGGTGGAGGCCTTCTCTCAAAAAACAAAGTCTGCAGTGGAAGTAGCAAAAAACCTATGCACACTTATTTACAGACATGGATGTCCCCAGCGCATATTATCACACCAAGGACAGGAGTTTGTAAATCAGGTAAGTTGTACTGTAAGCATTTTGTGGTGGTTCTGTGGCTCAACTTGATGCAGAATGTAATAACTGCAATGTCCTGGATTTCTTGCATTGAGATTAATGACAAATTCTGCAAACTACTGTCCATTGAGAGGAGTGCAATTGCTGCCTACCATCCACAAACAAATGGGCTCGATGAAAAGACTAATGATAACCTGAAACGGTAAGCTAGTAATATGTTTGAAGTGTTCTTCCCAGATTTGCTATTGGGGATGGAACTGTTTGAGTTGTTTCCTTGGTAACTCATCTTTTTATTGAGTGATTTTTAGCCACACCTTATGCTATTTATAGTTGCCCAACATTTCAGTTTATGTTGAATTTCTGTAATCAGGTTTGAGTCTTAACAAATGTGAAACTTTGTGACAATATATATTTTTTTTTTTTAGAAATATACATAATTGTACGTAATAGTTGCTCAGGTTTTCTGTATTATTAATGCAAACATAATAAGTATTATTTTTCTTAGAGCACTTAATGAGCTGGTGAATCAGCAGCAGAATCACTGGGACCTATTTCTCGATGCAACTTTGTTTTCTCATGTGATCTAAAATACACACCGCAACAAAATTCTCCCCATTTAAGTTAATGTATGGAAGAGAGGCTAGATTTCCCTCAGAAGTGCCTGTTGAAATGCCGGCAAGTCTCTTGTTTGGCTTTCATTTCTCTCATGATGTCATAAATGGTATCCCATTCATTGACTCTTGGGGATTGTATTTGAGTACCTTTTATAACCATGTATGTAACCTTGTGTAATGTTGGATGTTGTATATTGCACAAATAACTTTGTCTACAGTAAAAGTCCCTGAATATTATAGTTCCTTTGTAGAGGACAAACAAAAACCTCAAGGCAGTTGGCCTCCGTCATGGAGGTGTTGGCTAACGCGGCTGTGGCGGAGATCTGCAAGCTGGTGGAAGATGGATACGCACTGCCTCCCCTCCAGGTGACCCAGGCGCAGAGGGAGAACCGGGCCCTCAAGCGGAGGATCCAGCTGCTGGAACTTGGACCGGCGAGGAAGTCGAGCTCCGTTGGCAGATGCTCAGGAGACGCGGCAGTCGGTAAGTTTACTTTGCTGTGGCGTTAAGTCTAAAAATCGTGCGCGTATGCTCTTGCGAGCAGAAAACCCATCCCGTTGTCTTTTTTTTAATTAATTAAAAATGACAGGGCGGGGGAGTATCAGTTCCCACCTACGCACGAATGCACACACCCACCTACAGTAGTTAGTGTCCGTACGTTCACCAGAAGTAGAACTTATCGGAAGGAACTAGAGCACGTTGAATGATCATCTCACTAGTCCTCCACCGTTGTACCTGTCGCTGGGAATTGCTTCTGAAGATCGCTTAGCCAATCGCCATAAACGTCAAACCCGTTCTAAACGTACTTCCTGACGCACACAGCTCAATAACATTGGACATACCTGTCACAGGAAGTCACACACACCCATGTATTCGCACATATGGTGCCACCCACACATTAAAACAGAAATATTTCCATTTACTGGTTTGCTTGAAATCCCCTTCCGCATAATACTTGCTTCATATAGTCACTCCCCGTGTACAATTCCCTATTAACAACGCTATACAAACATTTAATGGCTGACATTATTAAAGTACAATATTCCACAGCATAAATATGACAAAAGAATGTCTATCGTTTTAAACGGAAATTACATAGTTGGGTTTGGGAAGATGGATTCTGTTGTTTTATTGGGAATGACGTAGGGGCTTGAGAGTGGATGGGGCCTGACAGAGGACACGCATTCTCAGGCCCCTTCTGCAGCCAGACCCTTCTCAATTTCTCCACTTCGCTTATTGGTCACTTTGAATACTGTGATTGGCTGTTTTGTTTGGAAGAAGAAGATGATGATGATGATCACTGATCAGTAGATGAGTTTAATACTCTGTCATTTTTCCGGTTATCAAGTTCAGCGTGTGACTCAGAAGCAGGGAGGGGGAGACGCCGAGGATGTCACGCCGCTGCCGTGCAGCGTGAAGCAGGTTGGATGGCGTCTTTTTCTTTTCCTCCGAACCCGTTCAGCGTAGGCCACGCCCCCCTAGCTGGCTGAACAGTGGCTGATCCAGATTAGCTCTAAAGTATCTGGCGGTCTCCAGGAAAAACTGGGATATCACCCTAAGCTTAAGCTGTACAGCTATCGTCATCACATCCAGCATCTCTTTCTGAAGGATGTTGTTTTTCCCATATATAAAAAGATCATCAAGACTAGAATTACTAATGAAACCTGTATATATTTATTTAAGGAACCTTGTATAATTCTGACATTGTAATGTTACTGAAGGCTAATGTCAATTTGCCTTGATTGTCTATGGTGTAGGGGGTGAATACGATTGAGGGGGGACAATTTAAATACATTGGTACCTTGGTTCTCGAACTCACTAGATCTCAAATTTCTTAAGTCGAATAAACCAATTTGACCTAGAACTTGATCTGAATATCAGAAGTCAAACCGTGAACGCTGACCTAATATAAAGGAAATGAGTCATACTACAATGCAACTCTTACTTGAATGCCTTCTTAACAGACTGCACTGCTTTATTTGGTTAATCGTCCAACAATAAATAAACCACCAACTCGCGTGTACTATTAGAGCATTTATGTCATTTATTGAAGCTTTATTTTACCAAGTAAATTAAATGAAAACTAGTTCTCAATGCTTTACATGACATTTGGAAGAAATAGCAGATTATACACTGGAACTGCCTGGGATACCAACGTCATTGGTCGAAGAGTTTAGTAGCACGCATAAGGGAAAAGGTGTGTTGTCACTGAGGCGGTTCCAGTTTCTGCAGCTGGGTGAGAGGTCGCAATGCATCTAACCGTAATGCATTGTGTCAGGATCAGAATGCGTTGCTTTATGCCAGCACTGTAAGCAAGTCGGACATACCCAATGACCAGACTGGGAAAACAAACTGAAACATCAACGTAGTACAACTAATGACAACAAGCTGAAACAGCTGATCACATGGGCATTCCACATGAGGTTAAAGAGGGGGCGTGGCACAAGGAAGAAACAGACGATTGGGGCAGGACAGGGGTAATACTGGGTTATATCTTTATTGTTTTGGAAGCCATTAAGAAAAAAATGCTCTTGTTTTATCCTGTTCATGTTGTATTTAAATGATAAAAAAACTTACTTAGATATTTAGGTGTAATTTTGGGGGGCCGGGAACCAATTAATTGGTTTTACATTAATTATGGGGGAAAATTTGATCAGAACTCAAACTTTTTAGGATTCGATCCGGAGTCTGGAACGGATTAAGTTCGAGAACCGAGGTACCACGGTACAAAGGTCTGTTTATTGAGGAGATGAATAAATCCAAATTAAATACTGGGGGCTTCACATCCCTCTGCTGATCATTTCTTGTGGCTTTTCATTATGAAGAACATCTATTGCTAGAACCGTGCTGCTAGTTCTATTTCTCACCTAAACGCTACAGTTCACATCAGCACGTGCAGTGTGTCAGAGCTGCATGGTGTGGTTCGTCAGGATTGTCAGATGTGGTTTACGCTTAAGTTGGGTGCAGGAAGTGGTGTGCGGTGAACTAGTTTGGGGGGGGGGGCAAATATGCTATCAGATGGGGCCTCGACTGAGGCTGTTTACTCCGTCTTGGTGAAAGTAATGGTGTGACTCGTGAAAAAGATTCAGTCACTGCTAAGAGAGCAAGTGGGGTGAGGTTTAGTCTGTCTGATGCTCCTTGTTCCTAGATTTATTTGTGTTCCTTAATCAAGTCCTCGGGGACCCCAGTGGTCCATGTTTTTGCTCCATCCCAACTCTCAAGGGGCCCCCGAGGACTGGTTTGAGAAACGCTGCTCAAGAGAAACCGTTTGAAGTGTTTGTCTGCATCCTGCTTTGTAACATCAGCTCTGCCTGTGTTCCTCTGGATGTCTCCCACAGTCCAACATGTGTGTGTGCATGGCTCTCAAGCTTCATGCAGTGAGTGTTACAGTTACTCTCTTCAGTCTTTTGTCACGCACTCCCACCACACTTTGTATTTCTCACGCGGAAAATAATTTGTAGGCTAATATGCCGCAGTGCCCAATATTTGTTAGACCGCGGCACAGTAGCACTTCGCTAGAGAACAAGCGTTTCTCCACTGCAGTCTAATGGTGGGTTTATTTTTCTCTCTGAACTTGGAAATTCTCGGTTCAATGACATCACGTCCGACAAGCTCCCGTTTGAGCTACCCACATCTTGGAACAAACATGGCTGCCTCCATGAACACACTGCTGTGTGTTGTTGCTTTATATTTTAGCAGATTTGGAGTGAGATTATTTTTTCCGACAGACGAACAAACAAGAAACACAAACTAATCAAACCACATTAAAAGCTTTAGAAAATATTTTATTACATTGATAGCAATATTCTTTTTTAAAGAGGCAAACTACAAACAAACCAAAGACACTAAGGAGTCTGGTAAAAATATGATATTGCGTGATAGGATACTGCGTGTTCACGGTCATGATATGGTATTCTCGAAATCGAACACATGCAATTACATTTATAACTATAATACATTTAACAAAAACAGAACGAAAGCACTATTAGAGCCTATCACTATCGATATTAGAGCCAGTCAAAAAAAGGGCCTACACAATAGCCAATTGGAAAATATTACTAGTGCATCTGGGTAAAATGCATCAAAACAACCAATGAAATGGCATCCTGTGGAATGTTACTCTTGCCTGTCTTGAAAACTTGATAGCCTTGGTGTATGTTTGTAGGTGAAACCCAATTCTGCATGTTCGCCAGTGCTCTACATACTTGCTGTTGTTTTCAGAAGAAATTCCCCCTGTAACCTGATAATGTTGATATTCATCTTTATGTCTGGCACCTGTTCCATGCCTCGCATAGGTCCATTACCTGTCCTGGATGAGCACTTGGAGTTTAGATCGAAGGTTATATATAACTTTAAACATGGGGAGTCATTGGGTCGATGCTGGGAATTAACCCTTTGGGGACTAGGGGTAGGGAACACGCTTTCACTGACTGGGGCATGATCACACATTTCTTTAAATATCATACACTTAATTGCAAATTATTTCTAATATATTTGTTTTGCCATTTCACTCAATTTTAATTTATATTGTAAATATGTCTGATTTATGTTAAGTTTGTAACTCATGTCACTATTTCTGGTCTCCTTCCATTGAGCATGAGCCATTCACACTTGGCCACATCCCTCCCCTCCCTTTTATGGCACTGACGGGGATGTTTCTGGATGGCGATTCACTCTTGCGTTGTTCAGCAAATTACCATGCGAATGTGATTTGAATAGCGATCTTCAAGATGAGGGAAGCACTACACACCCCTGATGAGGATAAAACAACTTTTAATACTTCTGGCAATGGATGTTTTGAAAAGAAGACAGATTACGGATTTAGTCAGCATTTTTTTTCATGATTTTACAAAAAGATTTCAGCGAAATATAAACTGAAATAGACGTGAAAAATACACTGAATCGCTGACGCTGCACTCCACTCCTGCTGAACATCTGTGTTTGCGGGTGAAACTCAATTCTGTATGTTCTCCAATGATCTACGTGCTTACTGTTGTTTGCACAAGATTTTCCCTTGATAATGTTGATCTTCATCTTAATGTCTGGCACCTGTTCCATGCCTAGCATAGGTCCATTACCTGTCCTGGATGAGCACTTGGAGTTTAGATCGAAGGTTATAT